>CAWVNZ010002535.1:0-37111 GCA_963930735.1 Dioctria linearis | reverse complement strand
CCTTTTCTACAGTAAATTTTTCAAAAACTAATTTTTTATTGTCGCAAATTTTAAATACGCCAGGAATTGCCTTTTTTATGATAAATTTTTCAAAAATTAATTTTTTACTGTCGCAAATTTTAAATACGACAGGGATTGCCTTTTCTATAGTAAATTTTGCAAAAAAAAATAATTTTTTACTGTCGCAAATTTTAAATACGCCAGGGATTGCCTTTTCTATAGTAAATTTTGCAAAAAAATAATTTTTACTGTCGCAAATTTTAAATACGCCAGGGATTGCCTTTTCTATAGTAATCTTTTCAAAAAATAATTTTTTATTTTCGCAAATTTTAAATACGCCAGGGATTGCCTCTTCTATAGTAAATTTTGCAAAAAATAATTTTTTACTGTCGCAAATTTGAAATCCGCCAGGGATTGCCTTTTCTATAGTAAATTATTCAAAAAATAATTTTTTACTGTCGCAAATTTTAATTGCGCAAGGGATTGCCTTTTCTATAGTAAATTTTTCAAAAAATAATTTTTTACTGTCGCAAATTTTAAATCCGCCAGGGATTGCCTTTTCTATAGTAAATTATTCAAAAAATAATTTTTTACTGTCGCAAATTTTAATTACGCCAGAGATTGCCTTTTCTATAGTAAATTTTTCAAAAAATAATTTTTTACTGTCGCAAATTTTAAATACGCCAGGGATTGCCTTTTCTATAGTAAATTTTTCAAAAAATAATTTTTTACTGTCGCAAATTTTAATTGCGCCAGGGATTGCCTTTTATATAGTAAATTTTTCAAAAAATAATTTTTTACTGTCGCAAATTTTAATTGCGCCAGGGATTGCCTTTTCTATAGTAAATTTTTCAAAAAATAATTTTTTACTGTCGCAAATTTTAATTGCGCCAGGGATTGCCTTTTCTATAGTAAATTTTTCCAAAAATAATTTTTTACTGTCGCAAATTTTAACTGCGACAGGGATTGCCTTTCCTACAGTAAATTTTTCAAAAAATAATTTTCTATTGTCGCAAATTTTAATTGCGCCAGGGATTGCCTTTTCTACAGTAAATTTTACAAAAATTAATTTTCTACTGTCGCAAATTTTAATTACGCCAGGGATTGCCTTTTCTATAGTAAATTATTCAAAAAATAATTTTTTACTGTCGCAAATTCTAATTGCGCCAGGCATTGTCTTTTCTATAGTAAATTATTCAAAAAATAATTTTTTACTGTCGCAAATTTTAATTGCGCCAGGGATTGCCTTTTCTACAGTAAATTTTTCAAAAATTAATTTTTTACTGTCGCTAATTTTAATTGCGCCAGGGATTGCCTTTTCTACAGCAAATTTTCAAAAAATAATTTTTTACTGTCGCAAATTTTAAATACGCCAGGGATTGCCTTTTCTATAGTAAATTTTTCAAAAATTAATTTTTTACTGTCGCAAATTTTAAATACGCCAGGGATTGACTTTTCTATAGTAAATTTTGCAAAAAAATAATTTTTTACTGTCGCAAATTTTAAATACGCCAGGGATTGCCTTTCTATAGTAAATTATTCACAAATTAATTTTTTACTGTCGCAAATTTTAATTGCGCCAGGGATTGCCTTTTCTACAGTAAATTTTTCAAAAAATAATATTTTGCTGTCGCAAATTTTAATTGCGCCAGGGATTGCCTTTTCTACAGTAAATTTTTCAAAAACTAATTTTTTACTGTCGCAAATTTTAAATACGCCAGGGATTGCCTTTTCTATGGTAAATTTTTCAAAAATTAATTTCTTACTGTCGCAAATTTTAAATACGACAGCAATTGCTTTTTCTATAGTAAATTATTCAAAAAATAATTTTTTACTGTCGCAAATTTTAATTGCGTCAGGGATTGCCTTTTCTATAGTAAATTTTTCAAAAAATAACTTTTTACTGTCGCAAATTTTAATTGCGCCAGGGATTGCCTTTTCTATAGTAAATTTTTCAAAAAATAATTTTTTACTGTCGCAAATTTTAAATACGCCAGGGATTGCCAATTCTATAGTAAATTATTCACAAATTAATTTTTTACTGTCGCAAAATTTTATTGCGCCAGGGATTGCCTTTTCTATAGTAAATTATTCAAAAAATAATTTTTTACTGTCGCAAATTTTAATTGCGCAAGGGATTGCCTTTTCTATAGTAAATTTTTCAAAAAATAATTTTTTACTGTCGCAAATTTTAAATCCGCCAGGGATTGCCTTTTCTATAGTAAATTATTCAAAAAATAATTTTTTACTGTCGCAAATTTTAATTACGCCAGAGATTGCCTTTTCTATAGTAAATTTTTCAAAAAATAATTTTTTACTGTCGCAAATTTTAAATACGCCAGGGATTGCCTTTTCTATAGTAAATTTTTCAAAAAATAATTTTTTACTGTCGCAAATTTTAAATACGCCAGGGATTGCCTCTTCTATAGTAAATTTTGCAAAAAATAATTTTTTACTGTCGCAAATTTGAAATCCGCCAGGGATTGCCTTTTCTATAGTAAATTATTCAAAAAATAATTTTTTACTGTCGCAAATTTTAATTGCGCCAGGGATTGCCTTTTATATAGTAAATTTTTCAAAAATAATTTTTTACTGTCGCAAATTTTAATTGCGCCAGGGATTGCCTTTTCTATAGTAAATTTTTCAAAAAATAATTTTTTACTGTCGCAAATTTTAATTGCGCCAGGATTGCCTTTTCTATAGTAAATTTTTCCAAAAATAATTTTTTACTGTCGCAAATTTTAACTGCGACAGGGATTGCCTTTCCTACAGTAAATTTTTCAAAAAATAATTTTCTATTGTCGCAAATTTTAATTGCGCCAGGGATTGCCTTTTCTACAGTAAATTTTACAAAAATTAATTTTCTACTGTCGCAAATTTTAATTACGCCAGGGATTGCCTTTTCTATAGTAAATTATTCAAAAAATAATTTTTTACTGTCGCAAATTCTAATTGCGCCAGGCATTGTCTTTTCTATAGTAAATTATTCAAAAAATAATTTTTTACTGTCGCAAATTTTAATTGCGCCAGGGATTGCCTTTTCTACAGTAAATTTTTCAAAAATTAATTTTTTACTGTCGCTAATTTTAATTGCGCCAGGGATTGCCTTTTCTACAGCAAATTTTTCAAAAAATAATTTTTTACTGTCGCAAATTTTAAATACGCCAGGGATTGCCTTTTCTATAGTAAATTTTTCAAAAATTAATTTTTACTGTCGCAAATTTTAAATACGCCAGGGATTGACTTTTCTATAGTAAATTTTGCAAAAAAATAATTTTTTACTGTCGCAAATTTTAAATACGCCAGGGATTGCCTTTTTATAGTAAATTATTCACAAATTAATTTTTTACTGTCGCAAATTTTAATTGCGCCAGGGATTGCCTTTTCTACAGTAAATTTTTCAAAAAATAATATTTTGCTGTCGCAAATTTTAATTGCGCCAGGGATTGCCTTTTCTACAGTAAATTAAAAACTAATTTTTTACTGTCGCAAATTTTAAATACGCCAGGGATTGCCTTTTCTATGGTAAATTTTTCAAAAATTAATTTCTTACTGTCGCAAATTTTAAATACGACAGGGATTGCTTTTTCTATAGTAAATTATTCAAAAAATAATTTTTTTACTGTCGCAAATTTTAATTGCGTCAGGGATTGCCTTTTCTATAGTAAATTTTTCAAAAAATAACTTTTTACTGTCGCAAATTTTAATTGCGCCAGGGATTGCCTTTTCTATAGTAAATTTTTCAAAAAATAATTTTTTACTGTCGCAAATTTTAATTGCGCCAGGGATTGCCAATTCTATAGTAAATTATTCACAAATTAATTTTTTACTGTCGCAAAATTTTATTGCGCCAGGGATTGCCTTTTCTACAGTAAATTTTTCAAAAAATAATTTTTTACTGTCGCAAATTTTAATTGCGCCAGGGATTGCCTTTTCTACAGTAAATTTTTCAAAAACTAATTTTTTACTGTCGCAAATTTTAAATACGCCAGGGATTGCCTTTTCTATAGTAAATTTTTCAAAAAATAATTTTTTACTGTCGCAAATTTTAATTGCGCCAGGGATTGCCTTTTCTATAGTAAATTTCTCAAAAAATAATTTTTTACTGTCGCAAATTTTAACTGCGACAGGGATTGCCTTTTCTACAGTAAATTTTTCAAAAAATAATTTTCTACTGTCGCAAATTTTAATTGCGCCAGGGATTGCCTTTTCTACAGTAAATTTTACAAAAAATAATTTTCTACTGTCGCAAATTTTAATTACGCCAGGGATTGCCTTTTCTATAGTAAATTTTTCAAAACTTAATTTTATACTGTCGCAAATTTTAATTGCGCCAGGGATTGCCTTTTCTATAGTAAAATTATTCAAAAAATAATTTTTAACTGTCGCAAATTTTAATTGCGCCAGGGATTGCCTTTTCTACAGTAAATTTTTCAAAAAATAATTTTTTACTGTCGCAAATTTCAAATTCACCAGGGATTGCCTTTTCTATAGTAAATTATTCAAAAAATAATTTTTTACTGTCGCAAATTTTAATTGCGCCAGGGATTGCCTTTTCTATAGTAAATTTTTAAAAAAATAATTTTTTAACTGTCGCAAATTTTAATTGCGCCAGGGATTGCCTTTTCTATAGTAAATTATTCCAAAAATAATTTTTTATTGTCGCAAATTTTAATTGCGCCAGGGATTGCCTTTTCTACAGAAAATTTTTCAAAAAATAATTTTTTACTGTCGCAAATTTCAAATCCAACAGGGATTGCCTTTTCTATAGTAAATTATTCAAAAAATAATATTTACTGTCGCAAATTTTAATTGCGCCAGGGATTGCCTTTTCTATAGTAAATTTTTCAAAAAATAATTTTTTACTGTCGCAAATTTTAATTGCGCCAGGGATTGCCTTTTCTACAGTAAATGTTTCAAAAAATAATTTTTTAACTGTCGCAAATTTTAAATCCGCCAGGGATTGCCTTTTCTATAGTAAATTTTGCAAAAAAATAATTTTTTACTGTCGCAAATTTTAAATACGCCAGGGGATTGCCTTTTCTATAGTAAATTTTTCAAAAAATAATTTTTTACTGTCGCAAATTTTAAATACGACAGGGATTGCCTCTTCTAGAGTAAATTTTGCAAAAAATAATTTTTTACTGTCGCAAATTTGAAATCCGCCAGGGATTGCCTTTTCTATAGTAAATTTTTCAAAAATTAATTTTTTACTGTCGCAAATTTTAAATACGACAGGGATTGCCTTTTCTATAGTAAATTTTGCAAAAAAATAAATTTTTACTGTCGCAAATTTTAAATACGCCAGGGATTGCCTTTTCTATAGTAAATTTTGCAAAAAAATAATTTTTTACTGTCGCAAATTTTAAATACGCCAGGGATTGCCTTTTCTATAGTAATTTTTTCAAAAAATAATTTTTTACTGTCGCAAATTTTAAATCCGCCAGGGATTGCCTTTTTCTATAGTAAATTATTCAAAAAATTATTTTTTACTGTCGCAAATTTTAATTGCGCCAGGGATTGCCTTTTCTATAGTAAATTTTTCAAAAAATAATTTTTTACTGTCGCAAATTTTAATTGCGCCAGGGATTGCCTTTTCTACAGTAAATGTTTGAAAAAATAATTTTTTATTGTCGCAAATTTTAAATACGCCAGGGATTGCCTTTTCTATAGTAAATTTTTCAAAAAATAATTTTTTACTGTCGCAAATTTTAAATACGCCAGGGATTGCCTCTTCTATAGTAAATTATTCAAAAAATAATTTTTTACTGTCGCAAATTCTAATTGCGCCAGGCATTGTCTTTTCTATAGTAAATTATTCAAAAAATAATTTTTTACTGTCGCAAATTTTAATTGCGCCAGGGATTGCCTTTTCTACAGTAAATTTTTCAAAAATTAATTTTTTACTGTCGCTAATTTTAATTGCGCCAGGGATTGCCTTTTCTACAGCAAATTTTTCAAAAAATAATTTTTTACTGTCGCAAATTTTAATACGCCAGGGATTGCCTTTTCTATAGTAAATTTTTCAAAAATTAATTTTTTACTGTCGCAAATTTTAAATACGCCAGGGATTGACTTTTCTATAGTAAATTTTGCAAAAAAATAATTTTTTACTGTCGCAAATTTTAAATACGCCAGGGATTGCCTTTTTATAGTAAATTATTCACAAATTAATTTTTTACTGTCGCAAATTTTAATTGCGCCAGGGATTGCCTTTTCTACAGTAAATTTTTCAAAAAATAATATTTTGCTGTCGCAAATTTTAATTGCGCCAGGGATTGCCTTTTCTACAGTAAATTTTTCAAAAACTAATTTTTTACTGTCGCAAATTTTAAATACGCCAGGGATTGCCTTTTCTATGGTAAATTTTTCAAAAATTAATTTCTTACTGTCGCAAATTTTAAATACGACAGGGATTGCTTTTTCTATAGTAAATTATTCAAAAAATAATTTTTTACTGTCGCAAATTTTAATTGCGTCAGGGATTGCCTTTTCTATAGTAAATTTTTCAAAAAATAACTTTTTACTGTCGCAAATTTTAATTGCGCCAGGGATTGCCTTTTCTATAGTAAATTTTTCAAAAAATAATTTTTTACTGTCGCAAATTTTAATTGCGCCAGGGATTGCCAATTCTATAGTAAATTATTCACAAATTAATTTTTTACTGTCGCAAAATTTTATTGCGCCAGGGATTGCCTTTTCTACAGTAAATTTTTCAAAAAATAATTTTTTACTGTCGCAAATTTTAATTGCGCCAGGGATTGCCTTTTCTACAGTAAATTTTTCAAAAACTAATTTTTTACTGTCGCAAATTTTAAATACGCCAGGGATTGCCTTTTCTATAGTAAATTTTTCAAAAAATAATTTTTTACTGTCGCAAATTTTAATTGCGCCAGGGATTGCCTTTTCTATAGTAAATTTCTCAAAAAATAATTTTTTACTGTCGCAAATTTTAACTGCGACAGGGATTGCCTTTTCTACAGTAAATTTTTCAAAAAATAATTTTCTACTGTCGCAAATTTTAATTGCGCCAGGGATTGCCTTTTCTACAGTAAATTTTACAAAAAATAATTTTCTACTGTCGCAAATTTTAATTACGCCAGGGATTGCCTTTTCTATAGTAAATTTTTCAAAACTTAATTTTATACTGTCGCAAATTTTAATTGCGCCAGGGATTGCCTTTTCTATAGTAAATTATTCAAAAAATAATTTTTAACTGTCGCAAATTTTAATTGCGCCAGCGATTGCCTTTTCTACAGTAAATTTTTCAAAAAATAATTTTTTACTGTCGCAAATTTCAAATTCACCAGGGATTGCCTTTTCTATAGTAAATTATTCAAAAAATAATTTTTTACTGTCGCAAATTTTAATTGCGCCAGGGATTGCCTTTTCTATAGTAAATTTTTAAAAAAATAATTTTTTACTGTCGCAAATTTTAATTGCGCCAGGGATTGCCTTTTCTATAGTAAATTATTCCAAAAATAATTTTTTATTGTCGCAAATTTTAATTGCGCCAGGGATTGCCTTTTCTACAGAAAATTTTTCAAAAAATAATTTTTTACTGTCGCAAATTTCAAATCCAACAGGGATTGCCTTTTCTATAGTAAATTATTCAAAAAATAATATTTACTGTCGCAAATTTTAATTGCGCCAGGGATTGCCTTTTCTATAGTAAATTTTTCAAAAAATAATTTTTTACTGTCGCAAATTTTAATTGCGCCAGGGATTGCCTTTTCTACAGTAAATGTTTCAAAAAATAATTTTTTACTGTCGCAAATTTTAAATCCGCCAGGGATTGCCTTTTCTATAGTAAATTTTGCAAAAAAATAATTTTTTACTGTCGCAAATTTTAAATACGCCAGGGATTGCCTTTTCTATAGTAAATTTTTCAAAAAATAATTTTTTACTGTCGCAAATTTTAAATACGACAGGGATTGCCTCTTCTAGAGTAAATTTTGCAAAAAATAATTTTTTACTGTCGCAAATTTGAAATCCGCCAGGGATTGCCTTTTCTATAGTAAATTTTTCAAAAATTAATTTTTTACTGTCGCAAATTTTAAATACGACAGGGATTGCCTTTTCTATAGTAAATTTTGCAAAAAAATAATTTTTTACTGTCGCAAATTTTAAATACGCCAGGGATTGCCTTTTCTATAGTAAATTTTGCAAAAAAATAATTTTTTACTGTCGCAAATTTTAAATACGCCAGGGATTGCCTTTTCTATAGTAATTTTTTCAAAAAATAATTTTTTACTGTCGCAAATTTTAAATCCGCCAGGGATTGCCTTTTCTATAGTAAATTATTCAAAAAATTATTTTTTACTGTCGCAAATTTTAATTGCGCCAGGGATTGCCTTTTCTATAGTAAATTTTTCAAAAAATAATTTTTTACTGTCGCAAATTTTAATTGCGCCAGGGATTGCCTTTTCTACAGTAAATGTTTGAAAAAATAATTTTTTATTGTCGCAAATTTTAAATACGCCAGGGATTGCCTTTTCTATAGTAAATTTTTCAAAAAATAATTTTTTACTGTCGCAAATTTTAAATACGCCAGGGATTGCCTCTTCTATAGTAAATTTTGCAAAAAATAATTTTTTACTGTCGCAAATTTGAAATCCGCCAGGGATTGCCTTTTCTATAGTAAATTATTCAAAAAATAATTTTTTACTGTCGCAAATTTTAATTGCGCCAGGGATTGCCTTTTCTATAGTAAATTTTTCAAAAAATAATTTTTTACTGTCGCAAATTTTAATTGCGCCAGGGATTGCCTTTTCTACAGTAAATTTTTCAAAAAATAATTTTTTACTGTCGCAAATTTTAATTGCGCCAGGGATTGCCTTTTCTACAGTAAATTTTTCAAAAACTAATTTTTTACTGTCGCAAATTTTAAATACGCCAGGGATTGCCTTTTCTATAGTAAATTTTTCAAAAAATAATTTTTTACTGTCGCAAATTTTAATTGCGCCAGGGATTGCCTTTTCTACAGTAAATGTTTCAAAAAATAATTTTTTATTGTCGCAAATTTTAAATACGTCAGGGATTGCCTTTTCTACAGTAAATTTTTCAAAAAATAATTTTTTACTGTCGCAAATTTCAAATCCACCAGGGATTGCCTTTTCTATAGTAAATTATTCAAAAAATAATTTTTTACTGTCGCAAATTTTAATTGCGCCAGGGATTGCCTTTTCTATAGTAAATTTTTCAAAAAATAATTTTTTACTGTCGCAAATTTTAATTGCGCCAGGGATTGCCTTTTCTATAGTAAATTTCTCAAAAAATAATTTTTTACTGTCGCAAATTTTAATTGCGACAGGGATTGCCTTTTCTACAGTAAATTTTTCAAAAAATAATTTTCTACTGTCGCAAATTTTAATTGCGCCAGGGATTGCCTATACTACAGTAAATTTTACAAAAAATAATTTTCTACTGTCGCAAATTTTAATTACGCCAGGGATTGCCTTTTCTATAGTAAATTTTTCAAAACTTAATTTTATACTGTCGCAAATTTTAATTGCGCCAGGGATTGCCTTTTCTATAGTAAATTATTCAAAAAATAATTTTTTACTGTCGCAAATTTTAATTGCGCCAGGGATTGCCTTTTCTACAGAAAATTTTTCAAAAAATAATTTTTTACTGTCGCAAATTTCAAATCCACCAGGGATTGCCTTTTCTATAGTAAATTATTCAAAAAATAATTTTTTACTGTCGCAAATTTTAATTGCGCCAGGGATTGCCTTTTCTATAGTAAATTTTTCAAAAAATAATTTTTTACTGTCGCAAATTTTAATTGCGCCAGGGATTGCCTTTTCTACAGTAAATTTTTCAAAAAATAATTTTTTACTGTCGCAAATTTTAATTGCGCCAGGGATTGCCTTTTCTACAGTAAATTTTTCAAAAACTAATTTTTTACTGTCGCAAATTTTAAATACGCCAGGGATTGCCTTTTCTATAGTAAATTTTTCAAAAAATAATTTTTTACTGTCGCAAATTTTAATTGCGCCAGGGATTGCCTTTTCTACAGTAAATGTTTCAAAAAATAATTTTTTATTGTCGCAAATTTTAAATACGTCAGGGATTGCCTTTTCTACAGTAAATTTTTCAAAAAATAATTTTCTACTGTCGCAAATTTTAATTGCGCCAGGGATTGCCTTTTCTACAGTAAATTTTACAAAAAATAATTTTCTACTGTCGCAAATTTTAATTACGCCAGGGATTGCCGTTTCTATAGTAAATTTTTCAAAACTTAATTTTATACTGTCGCAAATTTTAATTGCGCCAGGGATTGCCTTTTCTATAGTAAATTATTCAAAAAATAATTTTTTACTGTCGCAAATTTTAATTGCGCCAGGGATTGCCTTTTCTACAGTAAATTTTTCAAAAAATAATTTTTTACTGTCGCAAATTTCAAATCCACCAGGGATTGCCTTTTCTATAGTAAATTATTCAAAAAATAATTTTTTACTGTCGCAAATTTTAATTGCGCCAGGGATTGCCTTTTCTATAGTAAATTTTTCAAAAAATAATTTTTTACTGTCGCAAATTTTAATTGCGCCAGGGATTGCCTTTTCTATAGTAAATTTCTCAAAAAATAATTTTTTACTGTCGCAAATTTTAATTGCGACAGGGATTGCCTTTTCTACAGTAAATTTTTCAAAAAATAATTTTCTACTGTCGCAAATTTTAATTGCGCCAGGGATTGCCTATTCTACAGTAAATTTTACAAAAAATAATTTTCTACTGTCGCAAATTTTAATTACGCCAGGGATTGCCTTTTCTATAGTAAATTTTTCAAAACTTAATTTTATACTGTCGCAAATTTTAATTGCGCCAGGGATTGCCTTTTCTATAGTAAATTATTCAAAAAATAATTTTTTACTGTCGCAAATTTTAATTGCGCCAGGGATTGCCTTTTCTACAGAAAATTTTTCAAAAAATAATTTTTTACTGTCGCAAATTTCAAATCCACCAGGGATTGCCTTTTCTATAGTAAATTATTCAAAAAATAATTTTTTACTGTCGCAAATTTTAATTGCGCCAGGGATTGCCTTTTCTATAGTAAATTTTTCAAAAAATAATTTTTTACTGTCGCAAATTTTAATTGCGCCAGGGATTGCCTTTTCTACAGTAAATGTTTCAAAAAATAATTTTTTACTGTCGAAAATTTTAAATCCGCCAGGGATTGCCTTTTCTATAGTAAATTTTGCAAAAAAATAATTTTTTACTGTCGCAAATTTTAAATACGCCAGGGATTGCCTTTTCTATAGTAAATTTTTCAAAAAATAATTTTTTACTGTCGCAAATTTTAAATACGCCAGGGATTGCCTCTTCTAGAGTAAATTTTGCAAAAAATAATTTTTTACTGTCGCAAATTTGAAATCCGCCAGGGATTGCCTTTTCTATAGTAAATTTTTCAAAAATTAATTTTTTACTGTCGCAAATTTTAAATACGACAGGGATTGCCTTTTCCATAGTAAATTTTGCAAAAAAATAATTTTTTACTGTCGCAAATTTTAAATACGCCAGGGATTGCCTTTTCTATAGTAAATTTTGCAAAAAAATAATTTTTTACTGTCGCAAATTTTAAATACGCCAGGGATTGCCTTTTCTATAGTAATTTTTTCAAAAAATAATTTTTTACTGTCGCAAATTTTAAATCCCCCAGGGATTGCCTTTTCTATAGTAAATTATTCAAAAAATAATTTTTTACTGTCGCAAATTTTAATTGCGCCAGTGATTGCCTTTTCTATAGTAAATTTTTCAAAAAATAATTTTTTACTGTCGCAAATTTTAATTGCGCCAGGGATTGCCTTTTCTACAGTAAATGTTTCAAAAAATAATTTTTTATTGTCGCAAATTTTAAATACGCCAGGGATTGCCTTTTCTATAGTAAATTTTTCAAAAAATAATTTTTTACTGTCGCAAATTTTAAATACGCCAGGGATTGCCTCTTCTATAGTAAATTTTGCAAAAAATAATTTTTTACTGTCGCAAATTTGAAATCCGCCAGGGATTGCCTTTTCTATATTAAATTATTCAAAAAATAATTTTTTACTGTCGCAAATTTTAATTGCGCCAGGGATTGCCTTTTCTATAGTAAATTTTTCAAAAAATAATTTTTTCTGTCGCAAATTTTAATTGCGCCAGGGATTGCCTTTTCTATAGTAAATTTTGCAAAAAAATAATTTTTTACTGTCGCAAATTTTAAATACGCCAGGGATTGCCTTTTCTATAGTAAATTTTGCAAAAAAATAATTTTTTACTGTCGCAAATTTTAAATACGCCAGGGATTGCCTTTTCTATAGTAAATTTTTCAAAAAATAATTTTTTACTGTCGCAAATTTTAAATCCGCCATGGATTGCCTTTTCTATAGTAAATTATTCAAAAAATAATTTTTTGCTGTCGCAAATTTTAATTACGCCAGAGATTGCCTTTTCTATAGTAAATTTTTCAAAAAATAATTTTTTACTGTCGCAAATTTTAATTGCGCCAGGGATTGCCTTTTCTACAGTAAATGTTTCAAAAAATAATTTTTTACTGTCGCAAATTTTAAATACGCCAGGGATTGCCTTTTCTATAGTAAATTTTTCAAAAAATAATTTTTTACTGTCGCAAATTTTAAATACGCCAGGGATTGCCTCTTCTATAGTAAATTTTGCAAAAAATAATTTTTTACTGTCGCAAATTTGAAATCCGCCAGGGATTGCCTTTTCTATAGTAAATTATTCAAAAAATAATTTTTTACTGTCGCAAATTTTAATTGCGCCAGGGATTGCCTTTTCTATAGTAAATTTTTCAAAAAATAATTTTTTACTGTCGCAAATTTTAATTGCGCCAGGGATTGCCTTTTCTATAGTAAATTTTTCAAAAAATAATTTTTTACTGTCGCAAATTTTAATTGCGCCAGGGATTGCCTTTTCTATAGTAAATTTTTCCAAAAATAATTTTTTACTGTCGCAAATTTTAACTGCGACAGGGATTGCCTATTCTACAGTAAATTTTTCAAAAAATTATTTTCTATTGTCGCAAATTTTAATTGCGCCAGGGATTGCCTTTTCTACAGTAAATTTTACAAAAAATAATTTTCTACTGTCGCAAATTTTAATTACGCCAGGGATTGCCTTTTCTATAGTAAATTTTTCAAAAATTAATTTTTTACTGTCGCAAATTTTAAATCCGCCAGGGATTGCCTTTTCTATAGTAAATTATTCAAAAAATAATTTTTTACTGTCGCAAATTTGAAATCCGCCAGGGATTGCCTTTTCTATAGTAAATTTTTCAAAAATTAATTTTTTACTGTCGCAAATTTTAAATACGACAGGGATTGCCTTTTCTATAGTAAATTTTGCAAAAAAATAATTTTTTACTGTCGCAAATTTTAAATACGCCAGGCATTGCCTTTTCTATAGTAAATTTTGCAAAAAAATAATTTTTTACTGTCGCAAATTTTAAATACGCCAGGGATTGCCTTTTCTATAGTAATTTTTTCAAAAAATAATTTTTTACTGTCGCAAATTTTAAATCCGCCAGGGATTGCCTTTTCTATAGTAAATTATTCAAAAAATTATTTTTTACTGTCGCAAATTTTAATGCGCCAGGGATTGCCTTTTCTATAGTAAATTTTTCAAAAAATAATTTTTTACTGTCGCAAATTTTAATTGCGCCAGGGATTGCCTTTTCTACAGTAAATGTTTCAAAAAATAATTTTTTATTGTCGCAAATTTTAAATACGCCAGGGATTGCCTTTTCTATAGTAAATTTTTCAAAAAATAATTTTTTACTGTCGCAAATTTTAAATACGCCAGGGATAGCCTCTTCTATAGTAAATTTTGCAAAAAATAATTTTTTACTGTCGCAAATTTGAAATCCGCCAGGGATTGCCTTTTCTATAGTAAATTATTCAAAAAATAATTTTTTACTGTCGCAAATTTTAATTGCGCCAGGGATTGCCTTTTCTATAGCAAATTTTTCAAAAAATAATTTTTTACTGTCGCAAATTTTAATTGCGCCAGGGATTGCCTTTTCTATAGTAAATTTTGCAAAAAAATAATTTTTTACTGTCGCAAATTTTAAATACGCCAGGGATTGCCTTTTCTATAGTAAATTTTGCAAAAAAATAATTTTTTACTGTCGCAAATTTTAAATACGCCAGGGATTGCCTTTTCTATAGTAAATTTTTCAAAAAATAATTTTTTACTTTCGCAAATTTTAAATCCGCCAGAGATTGCCTTTTCTATAGTAAATTATTCAAAAAATAATTTTTTGCTGTCGCAAATTTTAATTACGCCAGAGATTGCCTTTTCTATAGTAAATTTTTCAAAAAATAATTTTTTACTGTCGCAAATTTTAATTGCGCCAGGGATTGCCTTTTGTACAGTAAATGTTTCAAAAAATAATTTTTTACTGTCGCAAATTTTAAATACGCCAGGGATTGCCTTTTCTATAGTAAATTTTTCAAAAAATAATTTTTTACTGTCGCAAATTTTAAATACGCCAGGGATTGCCTCTTCTATAGTAAATTTTGCAAAAAATAATTTTTTACTGTCGCAAATTTGAAATCCGCCAGGGATTGCCTTTTCTATAGTAAATTATTCAAAAAATAATTTTTTACTGTCGCAAATTTTAGTTGCGCCAGGGATTGCCTTTTCTATAGTAAATTTTTCAAAAAATAATTTTTTACTGTCGCAAATTTTAATTGCGCCAGGGATTGCCTTTTCTATAGTAAATTTTTCAAAAAATAATTTTTTACTGTCGCAAATTTTAACTGCGCCAGGGATTGCCTTTTCTATAGTAAATTTTTCCAAAAATAATTTTTTACTGTCACAAATTTTAACTGCGACAGGGATTGCCTTTTCTACAGTAAATTTTTCAAAAAATAATTTTCTATTGTCGCAAATTTTAATTGCGCCAGGGATTGCCTTTTCTACAGTAAATTTTACAAAAAATAATTTTCTACTGTCGCAAATTTTAATTACGCCAGGGATTGCCTTTTCTATAGTAAATTTTTCAAAAATTAATTTTTTACTGTCGCAAATTTTAAATCCGCCAGGGATTGCCTTTTCTATAGTAAATTATTCAAAAAATAATTTTTTACTGTCGCAAATTTTAATTGCGCCAGGCATTGTCTTTTCTATAGTAAATTATTCAAAAAATAATTTTTTGCTGTCGCAAATTTTAATTGCGCCAGGGATTGCCTTTTCTACAGTAAATTTTTCAAAAATTAATTTTTTACTGTCGCTAATTTTAATTGCGCCAGGGATTGCCTTTTCTGCAGCAAATTTTTCAAAAAATAATTTTTTACTGTCGCAAATTTTAAATACGCCAGGGATTGCCTTTTCTATAGTAAATTTTTCAAAAATTAATTTTTTACTGTCGCAAATTTTAAATACGCCAGGGATTGACTTTTCTATAGTAAATTTTGCAAAAAAATAATTTTTTACTGTCGCAAATTTTAAATACGCCAGGGAATGTCTTTTCTATAGTAAATTATTCACAAATTAATTTTTTACTGTCGCAAATTTTAATTGCGCCAGGGATTGCCTTTTCTACAGTAAATTTTTCAAAAAATATTATTTTACTGTCGCAAATTTTAATTGCGCCAGGGATTGCCTTTTCTACAGTAAATTTTTCAAAAACTAGTTTTTTACTGTCGCAAATTTTAAATACGCCAGGGATTGCCTTTTCTATGGTAAATTTTTCAAAAATTAATTTCTTACTGTCGCAAATTTTAAATACGACAGAGATTGCCTTTTCTATACTAAATTTTGCAAAAAAATAATTTTTTACTGTCGCAAATTTTAAATACGCCAGGGATTGCCTTTTCTATAGCAAATTTTGCAAAAAAATAATTTTTTACTGTCGTAAATTTTAAATACGCCAGGGATTGCCTTTTCTATAGTAAATTTTTCAAAAAATAATTTTTTACTGTCGCAAATTTTAAATCCGCCAGGGATTGCCTCTTCTATAGTAAATTTTGCAAAAAATAATTTTTTACTGTCGCAAATTTGAAATCCGCCAGGGATTGCCTTTTCTATAGTAAATTATTCAAAAAATAATTTTTTACTGTCGCAAATTTTAGTTGCGCCAGGGATTGCCTTTTCTATAGTAAATTTTTCAAAAAATAATTTTTTACTGTCGCAAATTTTAATTGCGCCAGGGATTGCTTTTCTATAGTAAATTTTTCAAAAAATAATTTTTTACTGTCGCAAATTTTAATTGCGCCAGGGATTGCCTTTTCTATAGTAAATTTTTCCAAAAATAATTTTTTACTGTCGCAAATTTTAACTGCGACAGGGATTGCCTTTTCTACAGTAAATTTTTCAAAAAATAATTTTCTATTGTCGCAAATTTTAATTGCGCCAGGGATTGCCATTTCTACAGTAAATTTTACAAAAAATAATTTTCTACTGTCGCAAATTTTAATTACGCCAGGGATTGCCTTTTCTATAGTAAAGTTTTCAAAAATTAATTTTTTACTGTCGCAAATTTTAAATCCGCCAGGGATTGCCTTTTCTATAGTAAATTATTCAAAAAATAATTTTTTACTGTCGCAAATTTTAATTGCGCCAGGCATTGTCTTTTCTATAGTAAATTATTCAAAAAATAATTTTTTACTGTCGCAAATTTTAATTGCGCCAGGGATTGCCTTTTCTACAGTAAATTTTTCAAAAATTAATTTTTTACTGTCGCTAATTTTAATTGCGCCAGGGATTGCCTTTTCTGCAGAAAATTTTTCAAAAAATAATTTTTTACTGTCGCAAATTTTAAATACGCCAGGGATTGCCTTTTCTATAGTAAATTTTTCAAAAATTAATTTTTTACTGTCGCAAATTTTAAATACGCCAGGGATTGACTTTTCTATAGTAAATTTTGCAAAAAAATAATTTTTTACTGTCGCAAATTTTAAATACGCCAGGGATTGCCTTTTCTATAGTAAATTATTCACAAATTAATTTTTTACTGTCGCAAATTTTAATTGCGCCAGGGATTGCCTTTTCTACAGTAAATTTTTCAAAAAATAATATTTTACTGTCGCAAATTTTAATTGCGCCAGGGATTGCCTTTTCTACAGTAAATTTTTCAAAAACTAATTTTTTACTGTCGCAAATTTTAAATACGCCAGGGATTGCCTTTTCTATGGTAAATTTTTCAAAAATTAATTTCTTACTGTCGCAAATTTTAAATACGACAGGGATTGCCTTTTCTATACTAAATTTTGCAAAAAAATAATTTTTTACTGTCGCAAATTTTAAATACGCCAGGGATTGCCTTTTCTATAGTAAATTTTGCAAAAAAATAATTTTTTACTGTCGTAAATTTTAAATACGCCAGGGATTGCCTTTTCTATAGTAAATTTTTCAAAAAATAATTTTTTACTGTCGCAAATTTTAAATCCGCCAGGGATTGCCTTTTCTATAGTAAATTATTCAAAAAATAATTTTTTACTGTCGCAAATTTTAATTGCGCCAGGGATTGCCTTTTCTATAGTAAATTTTTCAAAAAATAACTTTTTTCCTGTCGCAAATTTTAATTGCGCCAGGGATTGCCTTTTCTATAGTAAATTTTTCAAAAAATAATTTTTTACTGTCGCAAATTTTAATTGCGCCAGGGATTGCCTTTTCTATAGTAAATTATTCACAAATTAATTTTTTACTGTCGCAAATTTTAATTGCGCCAGGGATTGCCTTTTCTACAGTAAATTTTTCAAAAAATAATTTTTTACTGTCGCAAATTTTAATTGCGCCAGGGATTGCCTTTTCTACAGTAAATTTTTAAAAAACTAATTTTTTACTGTCGCAAATTTTAAATACGCCAGGGATTGCCTTTTCTATAGTAAATTTTTCAAAAAATAATTTTTTACTGTCGCAAATTTTAATGGCGCCAGGGATTGCCTTTTCTATAGTAAATTTCTCAAAAAATAATTTTTTACTGTCGCAAATTTTAAATACGCCAGGGATTGCCTTTTCTATAGTAAATTTTGCAAAAAAATAATTTTTTACTGTCGTAAATTTTAAATACGCCAGGGATTGCCTTTTCTATAGTAAATTTTTCAAAAAATAATTTTTTACTGTCGCAAATTTTAAATCCGCCAGGGATTGCCTTTTCTATAGTAAATTATTCAAAAAATAATTTTTTACTGTCGCAAATTTTAATTGCGCCAGGGATTGCCTTTTCTATAGTAAATTTTTCAAAAAATAACTTTTTACTGTCGCAAATTTTAATTGCGCCAGGGATTGCCTTTTCTATAGTAAATTTTTCAAAAAATAATTTTTTACTGTCGGAAATTTTAATTGCGCCAGGGATTGCCTTTTCTATAGTAAATTATTCACAAATTAATTTTTTACTGTCGCAAATTTTAATTGCGCCAGGGATTGCCTTTTCTACAGTAAATTTTTCAAAAAATAATTTTTTACTGTCGCAAATTTTAATTGCGCCAGGGATTGCCTTTTCTACAGTAAATTTTTCAAAAACTAATTTTTTACTGTCGCAAATTTTAAATACGCCAGGGATTGCCTTTTCTATAGTAAATTTTTCAAAAAATAATTTTTTACTGTCGCAAATTTTAATTGCGCCAGGGATTGCCTTTTCTATAGTAAATTTCTCAAAAAATAATTTTTTACTGTCGCAAATTTTAATTGCGACAGGGATTGCCTTTTCTACAGTAAATTATTCAAAAAATAATTTTCTACTGTCGCAAATTTTAATTGCGCCAGGGATTGCCTTTTGTACAGTAAATTTTACAAAAAATAATTTTCTACTGTCGCAAATTTTAATTACGCCAGGGACTGCCTTTTCTATAGAAAATTTTTCAAAACTTAATTTTATACTGTCGCAAATTTTAATTGCGCCAGGGATTGCCTTTTCTATAGTAAATTATTCAAAAAATAATTTTTTACTGTCGCAAATTTTAATTGCGCCAGGGATTGCCTTTTCTATAGTAAATTTTTCAAGAAATAACTTTTTACTGTCGCAAATTTTAATTGCGCCAGGGATTGCCTTTTCTATAGTAAATTTTTCAAAAAATAATTTTTTACTGTCGGAAATTTTAATTGCGCCAGGGATTGCCTTTTCTATAGTAAATTATTCACAAATTAATTTTTTACTGTCGCAAATTTTAATTGCGCCAGGGATTGCCTTTTCTACAGTAAATTTTTCAAAAAATAATTTTTTACTGTCGCAAATTTTAATTGCGCCAGGGATTGCCTTTTCTACAGTAAATTTTTCAAAAACTAATTTTTTACTGTCGCAAATTTTAAATACGCCAGGGATTGCCTTTTCTATAGTAAATTTTTCAAAAAATAATTTTTTACTGTCGCAAATTTTAATTGCGCCAGGGATTGCCTTTTCTATAGTAAATTTCTCAAAAAATAAATTTTACTGTCGCAAATTTTAATTGCGACAGGGATTGCCTTTTCTACAGTAAATTTTTCAAAAAATAATTTTCTACTGTCGCAAATTTTAATTGCGCCAGGGATTGCCTTTTGTACAGTAAATTTTACAAAAAATAATTTTCTACTGTCGCAAATTTTAATTACGCCAGGGATTGCCTTTTCTATAGTAAATTTTTCAAAACTTAATTTTATACTGTCGCAAATTTTAATTGCGCCAGGGATTGCCTTTTCTATAGTAAATTATTCAAAAAATAATTTTTTACTGTCGCAAATTTTAAATCCGCCAGGGATTGCCATTTCTATAGTAAATTATTCAAAAAATAATTTTTTACTGTCGCAAATTTTAATTGCGCCAGGCATTGCCTTTTCTATAGTAAATTATTCAAAAAATAATTTTTTACTGTCGCAAATTTTAATTGCGCCAGGGATTGCCTTTTCTACAGTAAATTTTTCAAAAATTAATTTTTTACTGTCGCAAATTTTAATTGCGCCAGGGATTGCATTTTCTACAGCAAATTTTTCATAAAATAATTTTTTACTGTCGCAAATTTTAAATACGCCAGGGATTGCCTTTTCTATAGTAAATTTTTCAAAAATTAATTTTTTACTGTCGCAAATTTTAAATACGACAGGGATTGACTTTTCTACAGTAAATTTTTCAAAAATTAATTTTTTACTGTCGCAAATTTTAATTACGCCAGGGATTGCCTTTTCTATAGTAAATTTTTCAAAAATTAATTTTTTACTGTCGCAAATTTTAATTGCGCCAGGGATTGCCTTTTCTACAGTAAATTTTTCAAAATATAATTTTTTACTGTCGCAAATTTTAATTACGCCAGGGATTGCCTTTTCTATAGTAAATTTTTCAAAAATTAATTTTTTACTGTCGCAAATTTCAAATACGCCAGTGATTCCCTTTTCTATAATAAATTTTTCAAAAATTAATATTTTACTGTCGCAAATTTTAATTGCGCCAGGGATTGCCTTTTCTACAGTAAATTTTTCAAAAAATAATTTTTTACTGTCGCAAATTTTAATTACGCCAGGGATTGCCATTTCTATAGTAAATTTTGCAAAAAATAATCTTTTACTGTCGCAAATTTTAAATACGCCAGGGATTGCCTTTTCTATAGTAAATTATTCAAAAACTAATTTTTTACTGTCGCAAATTTTAATTACGCCAGGGATTGCTTTTTCTATAGTAAATTTTTCAAAAAATAATTTTTTACTGTCGCAAATTTTAACTGCGCCAGGGATTGCCTTTTCTACAGTAAATTTTTCAAAAATTAATTTTTTACTGTCGCAAATTTTAATTGCGCCAGGGATTACCTTTTCTATAGTAAATTATTCAAAAAATAATTTTTTACTGTCGCAAATTTTAATTGCGCCAGGGATTGCCTTTTCTATATTAAATTTTTCAAAAAATAATTTTTTACTGTCGCAAATTTTAATTACGCCAGGGATTGCCTTTTCTATAGTAAATTATTCAAAAACTAATTTTTTACTGTCGCAAATTTTAAATACGCCAGGGATTGCCTTTTCTATAGTAAATTTTTCAAAAAATAATTTTCTACTGTCGCAAATTTTAATTGCCCCAGGATTTCCTTTTCTACACTAAATTTTTCAAAAATTAATTTTTTACTGTCGCAAATTTTAATTGCGCCAGGGATTGCCTTTTCTACAGCAAATTTTTCAAAAAATTATTTTTTACTGTCGCAAATGTTAATTACGCCAGGGATTGCCTTTTCTATAGTAAATTTTTCACAAATTAATTTTTTACTGTCACAAATTTTAAATCCGCCAGGGATTGCCTTTTCTATAGTAAATTTTTCACAAATTAATTTTTTACTGTCACAAATTTTAAATCCGCCAGGGATTGCCTTTTCTATAGTCAATTTTTCAAAAATTAATTTTTTACTGTCGCAAATTTTAATTGCGCCAGGGATTGCCTTTTCTACAGTAAATTTTTCAAAAATTAATTTTTTACTGTCGCAAATTTTAATTGCGCCAAGGATTGCCTTTTCTACAGTAAAATTTCAAAAAATAATTTTTTACTGTCGCAAATTTTAAATGCGCCAGGGATTGCCTTTTCTACAGTAATTTTTTCAAAAAATAATTTTTTATTGTCGCAAATTTTAATTACGCCAGGGATTGCCTTTGATGTAGTAAATTTTTCACAAATTAATTTTTTACTGTCGCAAATTTTAAATCCGCAAGGGATTGCCTTTTCTATAGTAAATTATTCAAAAAATAATTTTTTACTGTCGCAAATTTTAATTGCGCCAGGGATTGCCTTTTCTATAGTAATTTTTTCAAAAAATAATTTTTTACTGTCGCGAATTTTAATTGCGCCAGGGATTGCCTTTTCTATAGTAAATTTTTCAAAAAATAATTTTTTACTGTCGCAAATTTTAATTGCGCCAGGGATTGCCTTTTCTACAGCAAATTTTTCAAAAAATTATTTTTTACTGTCGCAAATGTTAATTACGCCAGGGATTGCCTTTTCTATAGTAAATTTTTCACAAATTAATTTTTTACTGTCACAAATTTTAAATCCGCCAGGGATTGCCTTTTCTATAGTAAATTTTTCACAAATTAATTTTTTACTGTCACAAATTTTAAATCCGCCAGGGATTGCCTTTTCTATAGTCAATTTTTCAAAAATTAATTTTTTACTGTCGCAAATTTTAATTGCGCCAGGGATTGCCTTTTCTACAGTAAATTTTTCAAAAATTAATTTTTTACTGTCGCAAATTTTAATTGCGCCAAGGATTGCCTTTTCTACAGTAAAATTTCAAAAAATAATTTCTTACTGTCGCAAATTTTAAATACGCCAGGGATTGCCTTTTCTACAGCAAATTTTTCAAAAAAAATTTTTTTACTGTCGCAAATGTTAATTACGCCAGGGATTGCCTTTTCTATAGTAAATTTTTCAAAAAATTATTTTTTACTGTCGCAAATTTTAATTGCGCCAGGGATTGCCTTTTCTATAGTAAATTTTTCAAAAAATTATTTTTTACTGTCGCAAATTTTAATTGCGCCAGGGATTGCCTTTTCTATAGTAAATTTTTCAAAAAATAATTTTTTACTGTCGCAAATTTTAATTGCGCCAGGGATTGCTTTTTTTTATAGTAAATTATTCACAAATTCATTTTTTACTGTCGCAAATTTTAATTGCGCCAAGGATTGCCTTTTCTAGAGTAAATTTTCAAAAAATAATTTTTTACTGTCGCAAATTTTAAATACGCCAGGGATTGCCTTTTCTATAGTAAATTATTCAAAAAATAATTTTTTACTGTCGCAAATTTTGATTGCGCCAGGGATTGCCATTTCTATAGTAAATTTTTCAAAAAATTATTTTTTACTGTCGCAAATTTTAATTGCGCCAGGGATTGCCTTTTCTATAGTAAATTTTTCAAAAAATTATTTTTTACTGTCGCAAATTTTAATTGCGCCAGGGATTGCCTTTTCTATAGTAAATTTTTCAAAAAATAATTTTTTACTGTCGCAAATTTTAATTGCGCCAGGGATTGCTTTTTTTTATAGTAAATTATTCACAAATTCATTTTTTACTGTCGCAAATTTTAATTGCGCCAAGGATTGCCTTTTCTAGAGTAAATTTTCAAAAAATAATTTTTTACTGTCGCAAATTTTAAATACGCCAGGGATTGCCTTTTCTATAGTAAATTATTCAAAAAATAATTTTTTACTGTCGCAAATTTTAATTACGCCAGGGATTGCCTTTTCTATAGTAAATTATTCAAAAAATAATTTTTTACTGACGCAAATTTTAATTACACCAGGGATTGCCTTTTCTACAGTAAATTTTTCAAAAATTAATTTTCTACTGTCGCAAATTTTAATTGCGCCTGGGATTGCCTTTTCTATAGTAAATTTTTCAAAAAATAATTTTTTACTGTCGCAACTTTTAATTGCGCCAGGGATTGCCTTTCCTATAGTAAATTTTGCAAAAAAATAGTTTTTTACTGTCGCAAATTTTAACTACGCCCGGGATTGCCTTTTCTACAGTAAATTTTTCAAAAAATAATTTTTTACTGTCGCAAATTTTAATTGCGCCAGGGATTGCCTTTTCTATAGTAAATTTTTCAAAAAATAATTTTTTACTGTCGCAAATTTTAATTGCGGCAAGGATTGCCTTTTCTATAGTAAATTTTTCAAAATTTAATTTTATACTGTCGCAAATTTTAAATCCGCCAGGTATTGCCTTTTCTATAGTAAATTATTCAAAAAATAATTTTTTACTGTCGCAAATTTTAAATACGCCAGGGATTGCCTTTTCTATAATAAATTTTGCAAAAAATAATTTTTTACTGTCGCAAATTTTAATTGCGCCAGGGATTGCCTTTTCTATAGTATATTTTTCAAAAATTAATTTTTTACTTTCGCAAATTTTAAATACGCCAGGGATTGCCTTTTCTATAGTAAATTTTTCAAAAATTAATTTTTTACTGTCGCAAATTTTAATTGCGCCAGGGATTGTCTTTTCTACAGTAAAATTTTCAAAAAATAATTTTTTACTGTCGCAAATTTTAATTGCGCCAGGGATTGCCTTTCAATAGTAAATTTTTCAAAAAATAATTTTCTACTGTCGCAAATTTTATTTGCGACAGGGAGTGCCTTTTCTACAGTAAATTTTTCAAAAAATAATTTTTTACTGTCGCAAATTTTAAATACGCCAGGGATTGCCTTTTCAACAGTAAATTTTTCAAAAAATAATTTTCTACTGTCGCAAATTTTAATTGCGCCAGGGATTGCCTTTTCTATAGTAAATTTTTCAAAAATTAATTTTTTACTGTCGCAAATTTTAAATACGCCAGGGATTGCCTTTTCTATAGTAAATTATTCAAAATATTATTTTTTACTGTCGCAAATTTTAATTGCGCAAGGGATTGCCTTTTTTACAGTAAATTTTGCAAAAAATAATTTTTTACTGTCGCAAATTTTAAATACGCCAGGGATTGCCTTTTCTATAGTAAATTTTGCAAAAAATAATTTTTTACTGTCGCAAATTTTAATTGCGCCAGGGATTGCCTTTTCTATAGTAAATTTTTCAAAAATTAATTTTTTACTGTCGCAAATTTTAAATACGCCAGGGATTGCCTTTTCTATAGTAAATTTTACAAAAATTAATTTTTTACTGTCGCAAATTTTAATTACGCCAGGGATTGCCTTTTCTATAGTAAATTTTTCAAAAAATAATTTTTTACTGTCGCAAATTTTAATTGCGCCAGGGATTGCCTTTTCTATAGTAAATTATTCACAAATTAATTTTTTACTGTCGCAAATTTTAAATACGCCAGGGATTGCCTTTTCTATAGTAAATTTTTCAAAAAATAATTTTTTACTGTCGCAAATTGTAATTACCAGGGATTGCCTTTTCTATAGTAAATTTTTCAAAAATTAATTTTTTACTGTCGCAAATTTTAAATACGCCAGGGATTGCCTTTTCTATAGTAAATTTTTCAAAAATTAATTTTTTACTGTCGCAAATTTTAATTACGCCAGGGATTGCCTTTTCTATAGTAAATTTTGCAAAAAATAATTTTTTACTGTCGCAAATTTTAAATACGCCAGGGATTGCCTTTTCTATAGTAAATTTTGCAAAAAATAATTTTTTACTGCGCAAATTTTAATTGCTCCAGGGATTGCCTTTTCTATAGTAAATTTTTCAAAAATTAATTTTTTACTGTCGCAAATTTTGAATACGCCAGGGATTGCCTTTTCTATAGTAAATTTTTCAAAAATTAATTTTTTACTGTCGCAAATTTTAATTGCGCCAGGGATTGCCTTTTCTACAGTAAATTTTTCAAAATATAATTTTTTACTGTCGCAAATTTTAATTACGCCAGGGATTGCCTTTTCTATAGTAAATTTTTCAAAAATTAATTTTTTACTGTCGCAAATTTCAAATACGCCAGTGATTCCCTTTTCTATAATAAATTTTTCAAAAATTAATTTTTTACTGTCGCAAATTTTAATTGCGCCAGGGATTGCCTTTTCTACAGTAAATTTTTCAAAAAATAATTTTTTACTGTCGCAAATTTTAATTACGCCAGGGATTGCCATTTCTATAGTAAATTTTGCAAAAAATAATCTTTTACTGTCGCAAATTTTAAATACGCCAGGGATTGCCTTTTCTATAGTAAATTATTCAAAAACTAATTTTTTACTGTCGCAAATTTTAATTACGCCAGGGATTGCTTTTTCTATAGTAAATTTTTCAAAAAATAATTTTTTACTGTCGCAAATTTTAACTGCGCCAGGGATTGCCTTTTCTACAGTAAATTTTTCAAAAATTAATTTTTTACTGTCGCAAATTTTAATTGCGCCAGGGATTGCCTTTTCTATAGTAAATTATTCAAAAAATAATTTTTTACTGTCGCAAATTTTAATTGCGCCAGGGATTGCCTTTTCTATATTAAATTTTTCAAAAAATAATTTTTCACTGTCGCAAATTTTAATTACGCCAGGGATTGCCTTTTCTATAGTAAATTATTCAAAAACTAATTTTTTACTGTCGCAAATTTTAAATACGCCAGGGATTGCCTTTTCTATAGTAAATTTTTCAAAAGATAATTTTCTACTGTCGCAAATTTTAATTGCGCCAGGATTTCCTTTTCTACACTAAATTTTTCAAAAATTAATTTTTTACTGTCGCAAATTTTAATTGCGCCAGGGATTGCCTTTTCTACAGCAAATTTTTCAAAAAATTATTTTTTACTGTCGCAAATGTTAATTACGCCAGGGATTGCCTTTTCTATAGTAAATTTTTCACAAATTAATTTTTTACTGTCACAAATTTTAAATCCGCCAGGGATTGCCTTTTCTATAGTAAATTTTTCACAAATTAATTTTTTACTGTCACAAATTTTAAATCCGCCAGGGATTGCCTTTTAAATAGTCAATTTTACAAAAATTAATTTTTTACTGTCGCAAATTTTAATTGCGCCAGGGATTGCCTTTTCTACAGTAAATTTTTCAAAATTAATTTTTTACTGTCGCAAATTTTAATTGCGCCAAGGATTGCCTTTTCTACAGTAAAATTTCAAAAAATAATTTTTTACTGTCGCAAATCTTAAATGCGCCAGGGATTGCCTTTTCTACAGTAATTTTTTCAAAAAATAATTTTTTATTGTCGCAAATTTTAATTACGCCAGGGATTGCCTTTGCTGTAGTAAATTTTTCACAAATTAATTTTTTACTGTCGCAAATTTTAAATCCGCAAGGGATTGCCTTTTCTATAGTAAATTATTCAAAAAATAATTTTTTACTGTCGCAAATTTTAATTGCGCCAGGGATTGCCTTTTCTATAGTAATTTTTTCAAAAAATAATTTTTTACTGTCGCGAATTTTAATTGCGCCAGGGATTGCCTTTTCTATAGTAAATTTTTCAAAAAATAATTTGTTACTGTCGCAAATTTTAATTGCGCCAGGGATTGCCTTTTCTACAGCAAATTTTTCAAAAAATTATTTTTTACTGTCGCAAATGTTAATTACGCCAGGGATTGCCTTTTCTATAGTAAATTTTTCACAAATTAATTTTTTACTGTCACAAATTTTAAATCCGCCAGGGATTGCCTTTTCTATAGTAAATTTTTCACAAATTAATTTTTTACTGTCACAAATTTTAAATCCGCCAGGGATTGCCTTTTCTATAGTCAATTTTTCAAAAATTAATTTTTTACTGTCGCAAATTTTAATTGCGCCAGGGATTGCCTTTTCTACAGTAAATTTTTCAAAAATTAATTTTTTACTGTCGCAAATTTTAATTGCGCCAAGGATTGCCTTTTCTACAGTAAAATTTCAAAAAATAATTTTTTACTGTCGCAAATTTTAAATACGCCAGGGATTGCCTTTTCTACAGCAAATTTTTCAAAAAAAATTTTTTTACTGTCGCAAATGTTAATTACGCCAGGGATTGCCTTTTCTATAGTAAATTTTTCACAAATTAATTTTTTACTGTCGCAAATTTTAAATCCGCCAGGGATTGCCTTTTCTATAGTAAATTTTTCAAAAATTAATTTTTTACTGTCGCAAATATTAATTGCGCCAGGGATTGCCTTTTCTATAGTAAATTTTTCAAAAATTAATTTTTTACTGTCGCAAATTTTAATTACCCCAGGGATTGCCTTTTCTATGGTAAATTTTTCAAAAATTAATTTTTTACTGTCGCAAATTTTAAATCCGCCAGGGATTGCCTTTTCTATAGTAAATTATTCAAAAAATAATTTTTTACTGTCGCAAATTTTAATTGCGCCAGGGATTGCCTTTTCTATAGTAAATTTTTCAAAAAATTATTTTTTACTGTCGCAAATTTTAATTGCGCCAGGGATTGCCTTTTCTATAGTAAATTTTTCAAAAAATTATTTTTTACTGTCGCAAATTTTAATTGCGCCAGGGATTGCCTTTTCTATAGTAAATTTTTCAAAAAATAATTTTTTACTGTCGCAAATTTTAATTGCGCCAGGGATTGCTTTTTTTTATAGTAAATTATTCACAAATTCATTTTTTACTGTCGCAAATTTTAATTGCGCCAAGGATTGCCTTTTCTACAGTAAATTTTCAAAAAATAATTTTTTACTGTCGCAAATTTTAAATACGCCAGGGATTGCCTTTTCTATAGTAAATTATTCAAAAAATAATTTTTTACTGTCGCAAATTTTAATTACGCCAGGGATTGCCTTTTCTATAGTAAGTTATTCAAAAAATAATTTTTTACTGACGCAAATTTTAATTACACCAGGGATTGCCTTTTCTACAGTAAATTTTTCAAAAATTAATTTTCTACTGTCGCAAATTTTAATTGCGCCTGGGATTGCCTTTTCTATAGTAAATTTTTCAAAAAATAATTTTTTACTGTCGCAAATTTTAATTGCGCCAGGGATTGCCTTTCCTATAGTAAATTTTGCAAAAAAATAGTTTTTTACTGTCGCAAATTTTAACTACGCCCGGGATTGCCTTTTCTACAGTAAATTTTTCAAAAAATAATTTTTTACTGTCGCAAATTTTAATTGCGCCAGGGATTGCCTTTTCTATAGTAAATTTTTCAAAAAATAATTTTTTACTGTCGCAAATTTTAATTGCGGCAAGGATTGCCTTTTCTATAGTAAATTTTTCAAAATTTAATTTTATACTGTCGCAAATTTTAAATCCGCCAGGTATTGCCTTTTCTATAGTAAATTATTCAAAAAATAATTTTTTACTGTCGCAAATTTTAAATACGCCAGGGATTGCCTTTTCTATAATAAATTTTGCAAAAAATAATTTTTTACTGTCGCAAATTTTAATTGCGCCAGGGATTGCCTTTTCTATAGTATATTTTTCAAAAATTAATTTTTTACTTTCGCAAATTTTAAATACGCCAGGGATTGCCTTTTCTATAGTAAATTTTTCAAAAATTAATTTTTTACTGTCGCAAATTTTAATTGCGCCAGGGATTGTCTTTTCTACAGTAAAATTTTCAAAAAATAATTTTTTACTGTCGCAAATTTTAATTGCGCCAGGGATTGCCTTTCAATAGTAAATTTTTCAAAAAATAATTTTCTACTGTCGCAAATTTTATTTGCGACAGGGATTGCCTTTTCTACAGTAAATTTTTCAAAAAATAATTTTTTACTGTCGCAAATTTTAAATACGCCAGGATTGCCTTTTCAACAGTAAATTTTTCAAAAATAATTTTCTACTGTCGCAAATTTTAATTGCGCCAGGGATTGCCTTTTCTATAGTAAATTTTTCAAAAATTAATTTTTTACTGTCGCAAATTTTAAATACGCCAGGGATTGCCTTTTCTATAGTAAATTATTCAAAATATTATTTTTTACTGTGGCAAATTTTAATTGCGCAAGGATTGCCTTTTTTACAGTAAATTTTGCAAAAAATAATTTTTTACTGTCGCAAATTTTAAATACGCCAGGGATTGCCTTTTCTATAGTAAATTTTGCAAAAAATAATTTTTTACTGTCGCAAATTTTAATTGCGCCAGGGATTGCCTTTTCTATAGTAAATTTTTCAAAAATTAATTTTTTACTGTCGCAAATTTTAAATACGCCAGGGATTGCCTTTTCTATAGTAAATTTTACAAAAATTAATTTTTTACTGTCGCAAATTTTAATTACGCCAGGGATTGCCTTTTCTATAGTAAATTTTTCAAAAAATAATTTTTTACTGTCGCAAATTTTAATTGCGCCAGGGATTGCCTTTTCTATAGTAAATTATTCACAAATTAATTTTTTACTGTCGCAAATTTTAAATACGCCAGGGATTGCCTTTTCTATAGTAAATTTTTCAAAAAATAATTTTTTACTGTCGCAAATTGTAATTACCAGGGATTGCCTTTTCTATAGTAAATTTTTCAAAAATTAATTTTTTACTGTCGCAAATTTTAAATACGCCAGGGATTGCCTTTTCTATAGTAAATTTTTCAAAAATTAATTTTTTACTGTCGCAAATTTTAATTACGCCAGGGATTGCCTTTTCTATAGTAAATTTGCAAAAAATAATTTTTTACTGTCGCAAATTTTAAATACGCCAGGGATTGCCTTTTCTATAGTAAATTTTGCAAAAAATAATTTTTTACTGCGCAAATTTTAATTGCTCCAGGGATTGCCTTTTCTATAGTAAATTTTTCAAAAATTAATTTTTTACTGTCGCAAATTTTGAATACGCCAGGGATTGCCTTTTCTATAGTAAATTTTTCAAAAATTAATTTTTTACTGTCGCAAATTTTAATTGCGCCAGGGATTGCCTTTTCTACAGTAAATTTTTCAAAATATAATTTTTTACTGTCGCAAATTTTAATTACGCCAGGGATTGCCTTTTCTATAGTAAATTTTTCAAAAATTAATTTTTTACTGTCGCAAATTTCAAATACGCCAGTGATTCCCTTTTCTATAATAAATTTTTCAAAAATTAATTTTTTACTGTCGCAAATTTTAATTGCGCCAGGGATTGCCTTTTCTACAGTAAATTTTTCAAAAAATAATTTTTTACTGTCGCAAATTTTAATTACGCCCAGGGATTGCCATTTCTATAGTAAATTTTGCAAAAAATAATCTTTTACTGTCGCAAATTTTAAATACGCCAGGGATTGCCTTTTCTATAGTAAATTATTCAAAAACTAATTTTTTACTGTCGCAAATTTTAATTACGCCAGGGATTGCTTTTTCTATAGTAAATTTTTCAAAAAATAATTTTTTACTGTCGCAAATTTTAACTGCGCCAGGGATTGCCTTTTCTACAGTAAATTTTTCAAAAATTAATTTTTTACTGTCGCAAATTTTAATTGCGCCAGGGATTGCCTTTTCTATAGTAAATTATTCAAAAAATAATTTTTTACTGTCGCAAATTTTAATTGCGCCAGGGATTGCCTTTTCTATATTAAATTTTTCAAAAAATAATTTTTCACTGTCGCAAATTTTAATTACGCCAGGGATTGCCTTTTCTATAGTAAATTATTCAAAAACTAATTTTTTACTGTCGCAAATTTTAAATACGCCAGGGATTGCCTTTTCTATAGTAAATTTTCAAAAGATAATTTTCTACTGTCGCAAATTTTAATTGCGCCAGGATTTCCTTTTCTACACTAAATTTTTCAAAAATTAATTTTTTACTGTCGCAAATTTTAATTGCGCCAGGGATTGCCTTTTCTACAGCAAATTTTTCAAAAAATTATTTTTTACTGTCGCAAATGTTAATTACGCCAGGGATTGCCTTTTCTATAGTAAATTTTTCACAAATTAATTTTTTACTGTCACAAATTTTAAATCCGCCAGGGATTGCCTTTTCTATAGTAAATTTTTCACAAATTAATTTTTTACTGTCACAAATTTTAAATCCGCCAGGGATTGCCTTTTAAATAGTCAATTTTTCAAAAATTAATTTTTTACTGTCGCAAATTTTAATTGCGCCAGGGATTGCCTTTTCTACAGTAAATTTTTCAAAATTAATTTTTTTACTGTCGCAAATTTTAATTGCGCCAAGGATTGCCTTTTCTACAGTAAAATTTCAAAAAATAATTTTTTACTGTCGCAAATCTTAAATGCGCCAGGGATTGCCTTTTCTACAGTAATTTTTTTCAAAAAATAATTTTTTATTGTCGCAAATTTTAATTACGCCAGGGATTGCCTTTGCTGTAGTAAATTTTTCACAAATTAATTTTTTACTGTCGCAAATTTTAAATCCGCAAGGGATTGCCTTTTCTATAGTAAATTATTCAAAAAATAATTTTTTACTGTCGCAAATTTTAATTGCGCCAGGGATTGCCTTTTCTATAGTAATTTTTTCAAAAATAATTTTTTACTGTCGCGAATTTTAATTGCGCCAGGGATTGCCTTTTCTATAGTAAATTTTTCAAAAAATAATTTGTTACTGTCGCAAATTTTAATTGCGCCAGGGATTGCCTTTTCTACAGCAAATTTTTCAAAAAATTATTTTTTACTGTCGCAAATGTTAATTACGCCAGGGATTGCCTTTTCTATAGTAAATTTTTCACAAATTAATTTTTTACTGTCACAAATTTTAAATCCGCCAGGGATTGCCTTTTCTATAGTAAATTTTTCACAAATTAATTTTTTACTGTCACAAATTTTAAATCCGCCAGGGATTGCCTTTTCTATAGTCAATTTTTCAAAAATTAATTTTTTACTGTCGCAAATTTTAATTGCGCCAGGGATTGCCTTTTCTACAGTAAATTTTTCAAAAATTAATTTTTTACTGTCGCAAATTTTAATTGCGCCAAGGATTGCCTTTTCTACAGTAAAATTTCAAAAAATAATTTTTTACTGTCGCAAATTTTAAATACGCCAGGGATTGCCTTTTCTACAGCAAATTTTTCAAAAAAATTTTTTTACTGTCGCAAATGTTAATTACGCCAGGGATTGCCTTTTCTATAGTAAATTTTTCACAAATTAATTTTTTACTGTCGCAAATTTTAAATCCGCCAGGGATTGCCTTTTCTATAGTAAATTTTTCAAAAATTAATTTTTTACTGTCGCAAATATTAATTGCGCCAGGGATTGCCTTTTCTATAGTAAATTTTTCAAAAATTAATTTTTTACTGTCGCAAATTTTAATTACCCCAGGGATTGCCTTTTCTATGGTAAATTTTTCAAAAATTAATTTTTTACTGTCGCAAATTTTAAATCCGCCAGGGATTGCCTTTTCTATAGTAAATTATTCAAAAAATAATTTTTTACTGTCGCAAATTTTAATTGCGCCAGGGATTGCCTTTTCTATAGTAAATTTTTCAAAAAATTATTTTTTACTGTCGCAAATTTTAATTGCGCCAGGGATTGCCTTTTCTATAGTAAATTTTTCAAAAATTATTTTTTACTGTCGCAAATTTTAATTGCGCCAGGGATTGCCTTTTCTATAGTAAATTTTTCAAAAAATAATTTTTTACTGTCGCAAATTTAATTGCGCCAGGGATTGCTTTTTTTATAGTAAATTATTCACAAATTCATTTTTTACTGTCGCAAATTTTAATTGCGCCAAGGATTGCCTTTTCTACAGTAAATTTTCAAAAAATAATTTTTTACTGTCGCAAATTTTAAATACGCCAGGTATTGCCTTTTCTATAGTAAATTATTCAAAAAATAATTTTTTACTGTCGCAAATTTTAATTACGCCAGGGATTGCCTTTTCTATAGTAAATTATTCAAAAAATAATTTTTTACTGACGCAAATTTTAATTACACCAGGGATTGCCTTTTCTACAGTAAATTTTTCAAAAATTAATTTTCTACTGTCGCAAATTTTAATTGCGCCTGGGATTGCCTTTTCTATAGTAAATTTTTCAAAAAATAATTTTTTACTGTCGCAACTTTTAATTGCGCCAGGGATTGCCTTTCCTATAGTAAATTTTGCAAAAAAATAGTTTTTTACTGTCGCAAATTTTAACTACGCCCGGGATTGCCTTTTCTACAGTAAATTTTTCAAAAAATAATTTTTTACTGTCGCAAATTTTAATTGCGCCAGGGATTGCCTTTTCTATAGTAAATTTTTCAAAAAATAATTTTTTACTGTCGCAAATTTTAATTGCGGCAAGGATTGCCTTTTCTATAGTAAATTTTTCAAAATTTAATTTTATACTGTCGCAAATTTTAAAATCCGCCAGGTATTGCCTTTTCTATAGTAAATTATTCAAAAAATAATTTTTTACTGTCGCAAATTTTAAATACGCAGGGATTGCCTTTTCTATAATAAATTTTGCAAAAAATAATTTTTTACTGTCGCAAATTTTAATTGCGCCAGGGATTGCCTTTTCTATAGTATATTTTTCAAAAATTAATTTTTTACTTTCGCAAATTTTAAATACGCCAGGGATTGCCTTTTCTATAGTAAATTTTTCAAAAATTAATTTTTTACTGTCGCAAATTTTAATTGCGCCAGGGATAGTCTTTTCTACAGTAAAATTTTCAAAAAATAATTTTTTACTGTCGCAAATTTTAATTGCGCCAGGGATTGCCTTTCAATAGTAAATTTTTCAAAAAATTATTTTCTACTGTCGCAAATTTTATTTGCGACAGGGATTGCCTTTTCTACAGTAAATTTTTCAAAAAATAATTTTTTACTGTCGCAAATTTTAAATACGCCAGGGATTGCCTTTTCAACAGTAAATTTTTCAAAAAATAATTTTCTACTGTCGCAAATTTTAATTGCGCCAGGGATTGCCTTTTCTATAGTAAATTTTTCAAAAATTAATTTTTTACTGTCGCAAATTTTAAATACGCCAGGGATTGCCTTTTCTATAGTAAATTATTCAAAATATTATTTTTTACTGTCGCAAATTTTAATTGCGCAAGGGATTGCCTTTTTTACAGTAAATTTTGCAAAAAATAATTTTTTACTGTCGCAAATTTTAAATACGCCAGGGATTGCCTTTTCTATAGTAAATTTTGCAAAAAATAATTTTTTACTGTCGCAAATTTTAATTGCGCCAGGGATTGCCTTTTCTATAGTAAATTTTTCAAAAATTAATTTTTTACTGTCGCAAATTTTAAATACGCCAGGGATTGCCTTTTCTATAGTAAATTTTACAAAAATTAATTTTTTACTGTCGCAAATTTTAATTACGCCAGGGATTGCCTTTTCTATAGTAAATTTTTCAAAAAATAATTTTTTACTGTCGCAAATTTTAATTGCGCCAGGGATTGCCTTTTCTATAGTAAATTATTCACAAATTAATTTTTACTGTCGCAAATTTTAAATACGCCAGGGATTGCCTTTTCTATAGTAAATTTTTCAAAAAATAATTTTTTACTGTCGCAAATTGTAATTACCAGGGATTGCCTTTTCTATAGTAAATTTTTCAAAAATTAATTTTTTACTGTCGCAAATTTTAAATACGCCAGGGATTGCCTTTTCTATAGTAAATTTTTCAAAAATTAATTTTTTACTGGCGCAAATTTTAAATACGCCAGGGATTGCCTTTTCTATAGTAAATTTTGCAAAAAATAATTTTTTACTGTCGCAAATTTTAAATACGCCAGGGAGTGCCTTTTCTATAGTAAATTTTGCAAAAAATAATTTTTTACTGTCGCAAATTTTAATTGCGCCAGGGATTGCCTTTTCTATAGTAAATTTTTCAAAAATTAATTTTTTACTGTCGCAAATTTTAAATACGCCAGGGATTGCCTTTTCTATAGTAAATTTTTCAAAAATTAATTTTTTACTGTCGCAAATTTTAATTACGCCCGGGATTGCCTTTTCTATAGTAAATTTTGCAAAAAATAATTTTTTACTGTCGCAAATTTTAAATACGCCAGGGATTGCCTTTTCTATAGTAAATTTTGCAAAAATAATTTTTTACTGTCGCAAATTTTAATTGCGCCAGGGATTGCCTTTTCTATAGTAAATTTTTCAAAAATTAATTTTTTACTGTCGCAAATTTTAAATACGCCAGGGATTGCCTTTTCTATAGTAAATTTTACAAAAATTAATTTTTTACTGTCGCAAATTTTAATTACGCCAGGGATTGCCTTTTCTATAGTAAATTTTTCAAAAAATAATTTTTTACTGTCGCAAATTTTAATTGCGCCAGGGATTGCCTTTTCTATAGTAAATTATTCACAAATTAATTTTTTACTGTCGCAAATTTTAAATACGCCAGGGATTGCCTTTTCTATAGTAAATTTTTCAAAAAATAATTTTTTACTGTCGCAAATTGTAATTACCAGGGATTGCCTTTTCTATAGTAAATTTTTCAAAATTAATTTTTTACTGTCGCAAATTTTAAATACGCCAGGGATTGCCTTTTCTATAGTAAATTTTTCAAAAATTAATTTTTTACTGGCGCAAATTTTAAATACGCCAGGGATTGCCTTTTCTATAGTAAATTTTGCAAAAAATAATTTTTTACTGTCGCAAATTTTAAATACGCCAGGGAGTGCCTTTTCTATAGTAAATTTTGCAAAAAATAATTTTTTTACTGTCGCAAATTTTAATTGCGCCAGCGATTGCCTTTTCTATAGTAAATTTTTCAAAAATTAATTTTTTACTGTCGCAAATTTTAAATACGCCAGGGATTGCCTTTTCTATAGTAAATTTTTCAAAAATTAATTTTTTACTGTCGCAAATTTTAATTACGCCCGGGATTGCCTTTTCTATAGTAAATTTTTCAAAAATTAATTTTTTACTGTCGCAAATTTTAATTACGCCAGGGATTGCCTTTTCTATAGTAAATTTTGCAAAAATAATTTTTTACTGTCGCAAATTTTAAATACGCCAGGGATTGCCTTTTCTATAGTAAATTTTGCAAAAATAATTTTTTACTGCGCAAATTTTAATTGCTCCAGGGATTGCCTTTTCTATAGTAAATTTTTCAAAAATTAATTTTTTACTGTCGCAAATTTTGAATACGCCAGGGATTGCCTTTTCTATAGTAAATTTTTCAAAAATTAATTTTTTACTGTCGCAAATTTTAATTGCGCCAGGGATTGCCTTTTCTACAGTAAATTTTTCAAAATATAATTTTTTACTGTCGCAAATTTTAATTACGCCAGGGATTGCCTTTTCTATAGTAAATTTTTCAAAAATTAATTTTTTACTGTCGCAAATTTCAAATACGCCAGTGATTCCCTTTTCTATAATAAATTTTTCAAAAATTAATTTTTTACTGTCGCAAATTTTAATTGCGCCAGGGATTGCCTTTTCTACAGTAAATTTTTCAAAAAATAATTTTTTACTGTCGCAAATTTTAATTACGCCAGGGATTGCCATTTCTATAGTAAATTTTGCAAAAAATAATCTTTTACTGTCGCAAATTTTAAATACGCCAGGGATTGCCTTTTCTATAGTAAATTATTCAAAAACTAATTTTTTACTGTCGCAAATTTTAATTACGCCAGGGATTGCTTTTTCTGTAGTAAATTTTTCAAAAATAATTTTTTACTGTCGCAAATTTTAACTGCGCCAGGGATTGCCTTTTCTACAGTAAATTTTTCAAAAATTAATTTTTTACTGTCGCAAATTTTAATTGCGCCAGGGATTGCCTTTTCTATAGTAAATTATTCAAAAAATAATTTTTTACTGTCGCAAATTTTAATTGCGCCAGGGATTGCCTTTTCTATATTAAATTTTTCAAAAAATAATTTTTTACTGTCGCAAATTTTAATTACGCCAGGGATTGCCTTTTCTATAGTAAATTATTCAAAAACTAATTTTTTACTGTCGCAAATTTTAAATACGCCAGGGATTGCCTTTT
>CAWVNZ010002534.1:0-54000 GCA_963930735.1 Dioctria linearis | reverse complement strand
TTACTATAGAAAAGGCAATCGCTGGCGTAATTAAAATTTGAGACAGTAAAAAATGAATTTTTGAATAATTTACTATAGAAAAGGCAATCCCTGTCGTATTTTAAAATTTGCAACAGTAAAAAATTATTTTTTGCAACATTTACTATAGAATAGGCAATCCCTGGCGTAATTAAAATTTGAGACAGTAAAAAATGAATTTTTTGAATAATTTACTATAGAAAAAGGCAATCCCTGGCGTAATTATAATTTGAGACAGTAAAAAATGAATTTTTGAATAATTTACTATAGAAAAGGCAATCCCCTGGCGTAATTAAAATTTGCGACAGTAAAAAATGAATTTTGAATAATTTACTATAGAAAAGGCAATCCCTGGCGTAATTAAAATTTGTGACAGAAAAAATTATTTTTTGAATAATTTACAATAGAAAAGGCATTCCCTGGCGTAATTAAAATTTGAGACAGTAAAAAATGAATTTTGAATAATTTACTATAGAAAAGGCAATCCCTGGCGTTATTAAAATTTGCGACAGTTAAAAAATTATTTTTTGAATAATTTAGTATACAAAAGGCAATCCCTGGCGTATTTAAAATTTGCAACAGTAAAAAATTATTTTTGCAACATTTACTATAGAAAAGGCAAACCCTGGCGTAATTAAAATTGCGACAGTAAAAAATGAATTTTTGAATAATTTACTATAGAAAAGGCAATCCCTGGCGTATTTAAAATTTGCAACAGTAAAAATTATTTTTGCAACATTTACTATAGAAAAGCAATCCCTGGCTTAATTAAAATTTGCGACAGTAAAAAATTATTTTTTGCAAAATTTACTATAGAAAAATCCCTGGCGTAATTAAAATTTGTGACAGTAAAAAATTATTTTTTGAATAATTTACTATAGAAAAGGCAATCCCTGGCGTTATTAAAATTTGCGACACTAAACAATTATTTTTTGCAAAATTTACTATAGAAAAGGCAATCCCTGGCGTAATTAAAATTTGAGACAGTAAAAAATGAATGTTTGAATAATTTACTATAGAAAAGGCAATCCCTGGCGTATTAAAATTTGCGACACTAAACATTTATTTTTTGCAAATTTACTATAGAAAAGGCAATCCCTGGCGTATTTAAAATTTGCAACAGTAAAAAATTATTTTTTGCAACATTTACTATAGAAAAGGCAATCCCTGGCGTAATTAAAATTTGCGACAGTAAAAAATTAGTTTTTGCAAAATTTACTATAGAAAAGGCAATCCCTGGCGTAATTAAAATTTGCGACAGTATAAAATTATTTTTTGAATAATTACTATAAGAAAATGCAATCCCTGGCGGTAATTAAAATTTGCGACAGAAAAAAATTAATTTTTAATAATTTACTATAGAAAAGGCAATCCCTGGCGTAATTAAAATTTGTGACAGAAAAAATTATTTTTTGCAAAATTACTATAGAAAAGGCAATCTCTGGGGGATTTAAAATTTGCGACAGTAAAAAATTATTTTTAGAATAATTTACTATAGAAAAGGCAATCCCTGGCGCAATTAAAATTTGCGACACTAAACAATTATTTTTGCAAAATTTACTATAGAAAAGGCAATCCCTGGCGTAATTAAAATTTGCGACAGTAAAAAATTATTTTTTTGAATAATTTACTATAGAAAAGGCAATCCCTGGCGTAATTAAAATTTGAGACAGTAAAAAATGAATTTTTTGAATAATTTACTATAGAAAAGGCAATCCCTGCCGTAATTAAAATTTGCGACAGTAAAAAATTATTTTTTGAATAATTTACTATACAAAAGGCAATCCCTGGCGTATTTAAAATTTGCAACAAGTAAAAAATTATTTTTTGCAACATTTACTATAGAAAAGGCAATCCCTGGCGTAATTAAAATTTGCGACAGTAAAAATGAATTTTTGAATATTTTACTATAGAAAAGGCAATCCCTGGTCGTATTTAAAATTTGCAACAGTAAAAAATTATTTTTTGCAACATTTACTATAGAAAAGGCAATCCTTGGCTTAATTAAATTTGCGACAGTAAAAAATTATTTTTGCAAAATTTACTATAGAAAAAATCCCTGGCGTAATTAAAATTTGTGACAGTAAAAAATAATTTTTTGAATAATTTTACTATAGAAAAGGCAATCCCTGGCGTTATTAAAATTTGCGACACTAAACAATTATTTTTTTGCAAAATTTACTATAGAAAAGGCAATCCCTGGCGTAATTAAAATTTGAGACAGTAAAAAATGAATGTTTGAATAATTTACTATAGAAAAGGCAATCCCTGGCGTAATTAAAATTTGCGACACTAAACAATTATTTTTTGCAAAATTTACTATAGAAAAGGCAATCCCTGGCGTATTTAAAATTTGCAACAGTAAAAAATTACTTTTTGCAACATTTACTATAGAAAGGCAATCCCTGGCGTAATTAAAATTTGCGACAGTAAAAAATTAGTTTTTGCAAAATTTACTATAGAAAAGGCAATCCCTGGCGTAATTAAAATTTGCGACAGTATAAAATTATTTTTTGAATAATTTACTATAGAAAATGCAATCCCTGGCGTAATTAAAATTTGCGACAGAAAAAAATTAATTTTAATAATTTACTATAGAAAAGGCAATCCCTGGCGTAATTAAAATTTGTGACAGAAACAATTATTTTTTGCAAAATTTACTATAGAAAAGGCAATCCCTGGCGTATTTAAAATTTGCGACAGTAAAAAATTATTTTTAGAATAATTTACTATAGAAAAGGCAATCCCTGGCGTAATTAAAATTTGCGACACTAAACAATTATTTTTTGCAAAATTTACTATAGAAAAGGCAATCCCTGGCGTAATTAAATTTGCGACAGTAAAAAATTATTTTTGAATAATTTACTATAGAAAAGGCATTCCCTGGCGTAGTTAAAATTTGAGACAGTAAAAAATGAATTTTTGAATAATTTACTATAGAAAAGGCAATCCCTGGCGTAATTATAATTTGCGGACAGTAAAAAATTATTTTTTGAATAACTTACTATAGAAAAAGGCAATCCCTGGCGTAATTAAAATTTTAGACAATAAAAAAATGAATTTTTGAATAATTTACTATAGAAAAGGCAATCCCTGGCGTAATTAAAATTTGCGACAGTAAAAAATTATTTTTTGAATAATTTACTATAGGAAAAGGCAATCCCTGGCGTAATTAAAATTTGCGACAGTAAAAAATTATTTTTTGAATAATTTACTATAGAAAAGGCAATCCCTGGCGTAATTAAAATTTGCGACACTAAACAATTATTTTTGCAAAATTTACTATAGAAAAGGCAAACCCTGGCGTAATTAAAATTTGCGACAGTAAAAAATTATTTTTGCAAAATTTACTATAGAAAGGCAATCCCTGGCGTAATTAAAATTTGCGACAGTAAAAAATTATTTTTTGCAAAATTTACTATAGAAAAGGCAATCCCTGGCGTAATTAAAATTTGCGACAGTAAAAAATAAATTTTTGAATAATTTACTATAGAAAAGGCAATCCCTGGCGTAATTAAAATTTGAGACAGTAAAAATGAATTTTTGAATAATTTACTATAGAAAAGGCAATCCCTGGCGTTAATTAAAATTTGCGACAGTAAAAAATGATTTTTTGCAAAATTACTATAGAAAAGGCAATCCTGGCGTAATTAAAATTTGCGACAGTAAAAAATTATTTTTTGAATAATTTACTATAGAAAAGGCAATCCCAGGCGTAATTAAAATTTGAGACACTAAACAATTATTTTTTGCAAAATTTACTATAGAAAAGGCAATCCCTGGCGTAATTAAAATTTGAGACACTAAAAAATTATTTTTTGAATAATTTACTATAGAAAAGGCAATCCCTGGCGTAATTAAAATTTGCGACAGTAAAAAAATTATTTTTTGAATAATTTACTATAGAAAAGGCAATCCCTGGCGTAATTAAAATTTGCGACACTAAACAATCATTTTTTGCAAAATTTACTATAGAAAAGGCAATCCCTGGCGTAATTAAAATTTGCGACAGTAAAAAATTATTTTTTGAATAATTTACTATAGAAAAGGCAATCCCTGGCGTATTTAAAATTTGCGACAGTAAAAAATTATTTTTGCAAAACTTACTATAGAAAAGGCAATCCCTGGCGTAATTAAAATTTGCGACAGTATAAAATTATTTTTTGAATAATTTACTATAGAAAAGGCAATCCCTGGCGTAATTAAAATTTGAGACACTAAACAATTATTTTTTTGCAAAATTTACTATAGAAAAGGCAATCCCTGGCGTAATTAAAATTTGAGACAGTAAAAAATTATTTTTTGAATAATTTACTATAGAAAAGGCAATCCCTGGCGTATTTAAAATTTGCAACAGTTAAAAAATTATTTTTTGCAACATTTACTATAGAAAAGGCAATCCTTGGCTTAATTAAAATTTGCGACAGTAAAAAATTATTTTTTGCAAAATTTACTATAGAAAAAATCCCTGGCGTAATTAAAATTTGTGACAGTAAAAAATTATTTTTTGAATAATTTACTATAGAAAAGGCAATCCCTGGCGTTATTAAAATTTGCGACACTAAACAATTATTTTTTGCAAAATTTACTATAGAAAAAGGCAATCCCTGGCGTAATTAAAATTTGAGACAGTAAAAAATGAATGTTTGAATAATTTACTATAGAAAAGGCAATCCCTGGCGTAATTAAAATTTGCGACACTAAACAATTATTTTTTGCAAAATTTACTATAGAAAAGGCAATCCCTGGCGTATTTAAAATTTGCAACAGTAAAAAATTATTTTTTTTGCAACATTTACTATAGAAAAGGCAATCCCTGGCGTAATTAAAATTTGCGACAGTAAAAAATTAGTTTTTGCAAAATTTACTATAGAAAAGGCAATCCCTGGCGTAATTAAAATTTGCGACAGTATAAAATTATTTTTTGAATAATTTACTATAGAAATGCAATCCTGGCGTAATTAAAATTTGCGACAGAAAAAAATTAATTTTTAATAATTTACTATAGAAAAGGCAATCCTGGCGTAATTAAAATTTGTGACAGAAACAATTATTTTTTGCAAAATTTACTATAGAAAAGGCAATCCCTGGCGTATTTAAAATTTGCGACAGTAAAAAATTATTTTTAGAATAATTTACTATAGAAAAGGCAATCCCTGGCGTAATTAAAATTTGCGACACTAAACAATTATTTTTTGCAAAAATTTACTATAGAAAAGGCAATCCCTGGCGTAATTAAAATTTGCGACAGTAAAAAATTATTTTTTGAATAATTTACTATAGAAAAGGCATTCCCTGGCGTAGTTAAAATTTGAGACAGTAAAAAATGAATTTTTGAATAATTTACTATAGAAAAGGCAATCCCTGGCGTAATTATAATTTGCGACAGTAAAAAATTATTTTTTGAATAACTTACTATAGAAAAGGCAATCCCTGGCGTAATTAAAATTTGAGACAATAAAAAAATGAATTTTTGAATAATTTACTATAGAAAAGGCAATCCCTGGCGTAATTAAAATTTGCGACAGTAAAAAATTATTTTTTGAATAATTTACTATAGAAAAGGCAATCCCTGGCGTAATTATAATTTGCGACAGTAAAAAATTATTTTTGAATAATTTACTATAGAAAAGGCAATCCCTGGCGTAATTAAAATTTGCGACACTAAACAATTATTTTTTGCAAAATTTACTATAGAAAAGGCAAACCCTGGCGTAATTAAATTTGCGACAGTAAAAAATTATTTTTGCAAAATTTACTATAGAAAGGCAATCCCTGGCGTAATTAAAATTTGCGACAGTAAAAAATTATTTTTTGCAAAATTTACTATAGAAAAGGCAATCCCTGGCGTAATTAAATTTGCGACAGTAAAAAATAAATTTTTGAATAATTTACTATAGAAAAGGCAATCCCTGGCGTAATTAAAATTTGAGACAGTAAAAAAATGAATTTTTGAATAATTTACTATAGAAAAGGCAATCCCTGCGTAATTAAAATTTGCGACAGTAAAAAATGATTTTTTGCAAAAATTACTATAGAAAAGGCAATCCCTGGCGTAATTAAAATTTGCGACAGTAAAAAATTATTTTTTGAATAATTTACTATAGAAAAGGCAATCCCAGGCGTAATTAAAATTTGAGACACTAAACAATTATTTTTGCAAAATTTACTATAGAAAAGGCAATCCCTGGCGTAATTAAAATTTGAGACACTAAAAAATTATTTTTTGAATAATTTACTATAGAAAAGGCAATCCCTGGCGTAATTAAAATTTGCGACAGTAAAAAATTATTTTTTGAATAATTTACTATAGAAAAGGCAATCCCTGGCGTAATTAAAATTTGCGACACTAAACAATCATTTTTTGCAAAATTTACTATAGAAAAGGCAATCCCTGGCGTAATTAAAATTTGCGACAGTAAAAAAATTATTTTTTGAATAATTTACTATAGAAAAGGCAATCCCTGGCGTATTTAAAATTTGCGACAGTAAAAAATTATTTTTTGCAAAACTTACTATAGAAAAGGCAATCCCTGGCGTAATTAAAATTTGCGACAGTATAAAATTATTTTTTGAATAATTTACTATAGAAAAGGCAATCCTTGGCGTAATTAAAATTTGAGACACTAAACAATTATTTTTTGCAAAATTTACTATAGAAAAGGCAATCCCTGGCGTAATTAAAATTTGCGACAGTAAAAAATTATTTTTTGATTAATTTACTATAGAAAAGGCAATCCCTGGCGTAATTAAAATTTGAGACAGTAAAAAATGAAATTTTGAATAATTTACTATAGAAAAGGCAATCCCTGGCGTAATTATAATTTGTGACAGTAAAAAATTATTTTTTGAACAATTTACTACAGAAAAGGCAATCCCTGGCGTAATTAATTTTTGAATAATTTACTATAGAAAAGGCAATCCCTGGCGTAATTAAAATTTGCGACAGTAAAAAATTATTTTTGAATAATTTACTATAGAAAAGGCAATCCTGGCGTAATTAAAATTTGAGACAGTAAAAAATGAATTTTTGAATAATTTACTATAGAAAAGGCAATCCCTGGCGTAACTAAAATTTGAGACAGTAAAAAATGAACTTTTGAATAATTTACTATAGAAAAGGCAATCCCTGGCGTAATTAAAATTTGCGACAGTAAAAAATTATTTTTTGAATAATTTACTATAGAAGAGGCAATCCCTGGCGTAATAAAATTTGCGACAGTAAAAAAATGAATTTTTGAATAATTTACTATAGAAAAGGCAATCCCTGGCGTAATTAAAATTTGAGACGCTAAACAATTGTTTTTTGCAAAATTTACTATAGAATAGGCAATCCCTGGCGTAATTAAAATTTGCAACGGTAAAAAATTATTTTTTGCAAAATTTACTATAGAAAAGGCAATCCCTGGCGTAATTAAAATTTGAGACAGTAAAAAATGAATTTTTGAATAATTTACTATAGAAAAGCAATCCCTGGCGTAATTAAAATTTGAGACAGTAAAAAATGAATTTTTGAATAATTTACTATAGAAAAGGCAATCCCTGGCGTAATTAAAAATTTGCGACAGAAAAAAAATTAATTTTTGCAAAATTTACTATAGAAAAGCAATCCCTGACGTAATTAAAATTTGCGACAGTAAAAAATTATTTTTTGAATAATTTACTATAGAAAAGGCAATCCCTGGCGTAATTAAAATTTGCGACAGAAAAAAATTATTTTTTGCAAAATTTACTATAGAAAAGGCAATCCTGGCGTAATTAAAATTTGCGACAGTATAAAATTATTTTTTGAATAATTTACTATAGAAAAGGGATTGGCGTAATTAAAATTTGAGACAGTAAAAAATGATTTTTTGAATAATTTACTATAGAAAAGGCAATCCCTGGCGTAATTAAAAATTTGAGACAGTAAAAAATGAATTTTTGAATAATTTACTATAGAAAAGGCAATCCCTGGCGTAATTAAAATTTGAGACAGTAAAAAATTATTTTTTTGAATAATTTACTAAAGGCAACCCCTGGCGTAATTAAAATTTGAGACACTAAACAATTATTTTTTGCAAAATTTACTATAGAAAAGGCAATCCCTGGCGTAATTAAAATTTGAGACACTAAAAAATTATTTTTTGAATAATTTACTATAGAAAAGGCAATCCCTGGCGTAATTAAAATTTGAGACAGTAAAAAATGAATTTTTGAATAATTTACTATAGAAAAGGCAATCCCTGGCGTAATTAAAATTAGAGACAGTAAAAAATGAATTTTTGAATAATTTACTATAGAAAAGGCAATCCCTGGCGTAATTAAAATTTGCGACAGTAAACAATTATTTTTTGAATAATTTACTATAGAAAAGACAATCCCTGGCGTAATTAAAATTTGCGACAGAAAAAAATTAATTTTTGAATAATTTACTATAGAAAAGGCAATCCCTGGCGTAATTAAAATTTGAGACAGTAAAAAATTATTTTTTGAATAATTTACTATAGAAAAGGCAATCCCTGGCGTAATTAAAATTTGAGACAGTAAAAAATGAATTTTTGAATAATTTACTAGAGAAAAGGAAATCCCTGGCGTAATTATAATTTGCGACAGTAAAAAATTATTTTTTGAATAATTTACTATAGAAAAGGCAATCCCTGGCGTAATTAAAATTTGCGACACTAAACAATTATTTTTTGCAAAATTTACTATAGAAAAGGCAATCCCTGCCGTAATTAAAATTTGCGACACTAAACAATTATTTTTTGCAAAATTTACTATAGAAAAAGCAATCCTTGGCGTAATTAAAATTTGAGACAGTAAAAAAAGTATTTTTTGAATAATTTACTATAGAGAAGGCAATCCCTGGCGTAATTAAAATTAGAGACAGTAAAAAATGAATTTTTGAATAATTTACTATAGAAAAGGCAATCCCTGGCGTAATTAAAATTTGCGACAGTAAACAATTATTTTTTGAATAATTTACTATAGAAAAGACAATCCCTGGCGTAATTAAAATTTGCGACAGAAAAAAATTAATTTTTGAATAATTTACTATAGAAAAGGCAATCCCTGGCGTAATTAAAATTTGAGACAGTAAAAAATTATTTTTTGAATAATTTACTATAGAAAAGGCAATCCCTGGCGTAATTAAAATTTGAGACAGTAAAAAATGAATTTTTGAATAATTTACTAGAGAAAAGGAAATCCCTGGCGTAATTATAATTTGCGACAGTAAAAAATTATTTTTTGAATAATTTACTATAGAAAAGGCAATCCCTGGCGTAATTAAAATTTGCGACACTAAACAATTATTTTTTGCAAAATTTACTATAGAAAAGGCAATCCCTGCCGTAATTAAAATTTGCGACACTAAACAATTATTTTTTGCAAAATTTACTATAGAAAAAGCAATCCTTGGCGTAATTAAAATTTGAGACAGTAAAAAAGTATTTTTTGAATAATTTACTATAGAGAAGGCAATCCCTGGCGTAATTAAAATTAGAGACAGTAAAAAATGAATTTTTGAATAATTTACTATAGAAAAGGCAATCCCTGGCGTAATTAAAATTTGCGACAGTAAACAATTATTTTTTGAATAATTTACTATAGAAAAGACAATCCCTGGCGTAATTAAAATTTGCGACAGAAAAAAATTAATTTTTGAATAATTTACTATAGAAAAGGCAATCCCTGGCGTAATTAAAATTTGAGACAGTAAAAAATTATTTTTTGAATAATTTACTATAGAAAAGGCAATCCCTGGCGTAATTAAATTTTGAGACAGTAAAAAATGAATTTTTGAATAATTTACTAGAGAAAAGGCAATCCCTGGCGTAATTATAATTTGCGACAGTAAAAAATTATTTTTTGAATAATTTACTATAGAAAAGGCAATCCCTGGCGTAATTAAAATTTGCGACACTAAACAATTATTTTTTGCAAAATTTACTATAGAAAAGGCAATCCCTGGCGTAATTAAAATTTGCGACACTAAACAATTATTTTTTGCAAAATTTACTATAGAAATGGCAATCCCGGGCGTAATTAAAATTTGAGACATTAAAAAATGAATTTTTGAATAATTTACTATAGAAAAGGCAATCCCCGGCGTAATTAAAATTTGAGACAGTAAAAAATGAATTTTTGAATAATTTACTATAGAAAAGGCAATCCCTGGCGTAATTAAAATTTGCGACAGTAAAAAATTATTTTTTGAATAATTTACTATATAAAAGGCAACCCCTGGCGTAATTAAAATTTGAGACACTAAACAATTATTTTTTGCAAAATTTACTATAGAAAAGGCAATCCCTGGCGTAATTAAAATTTGAGACACTAAAAAATTATTTTTTGAATAATTTACTATAGAAAAGGCAATCCCTGGCGTAATTAAAATTTGAGACAGTAAAAAATGAATTTTTGAATAATTTACTATAGAAAAGGCAATCCCTGGCGTAATTAAAATTTGAGACAGTAAAAAATGAATTTTTGAATAATTTACTATAGAAAAGGCAATCCCTGGCGTAATTAAAATTTGCGACAGTAAACAATTATTTTTTGAATAATTTACTATAGAAAAGGCAATCCCTGGCGTAATTAAAATTTGCGACAGAAAAAAATTAATTTTTGAATAATTTACTATAGAAAAGGCAATCCCTGGCGTAATTAAAATTTGCGACAGTATAAAATTATTTTTTGAATAATTTACTATAGAAAAGGCAATCCCTGGCGTAATTAAAATTTGCGACACTAAACAATTATTTTTGCAAAATTTACTATAGAAAAATCAATCCCTGGCATAATTAAAATTTGCAACAGTAAAAAATTATTTTTTGCAACATTTACTATAGAAAAGGCAATCCCTGGCGTAATTAAAATTTGAGACAGTAAAAAATGAATTTTTGAATAATTTACTATAGAAAAGGCAATCCCTGGCGTAATTATAATTTGCGACAGTAAAAAATTATTTTTTGAATAATTTACTATAGAAAAGGCAATCCCTGGCGTAATTAAAATTTGAGACAGTAAAAAATGAATTTCTGAATAATTTACTATGGAAAATGCAATCCCTGGCGTAATTAAAATTTGCGACAGTAAAAAATGAATTTTTGAATAATTTACTATAGAAAAGGCAATCCCTGGCGTAATTAAAATTTGCGACAGAAAAAAATAAATTTTTGCAAAATTTACTATAGAAAAGGCAATCCCTGGCGTAGTTAAAATTTGAGACAGTAAAAAATTATTTTTTGAATAATTTACTATAGAAAAGGCAATCCCTGGCGTAATTAAAATTTGAGACACTAAACAATTATTTTTTGCAAAATTTACTATAGAAAAGGCAATCCCTGGCGTAATTAAAATTTGCGACAGTAAAAAATTATTTTTTGAATAATTTACTATAGAAAAGGCAATCCCTGGCGTAATTAAAATTTGCGACAGAAAAAAATTATTTTTTGAATAATTTACTATAGAAAAGGCAATCCCTGGCGTAATTAAAATTTGCGACAGAAAAAAATTAATTTTTGAATAATTTACTATAGAAAAGGCAATCCCTGGCGTAATTAAAATTTAAGACAGTAAAAAATGAATTTTTGAATAATTTACTATAGAGAAGGCAATCCCTGGCGTAATTAAAATTTGAGACACTAAACAATTATTTTTTGCAAAATTTACTATAGAAAAGGCAATCCCTGGCGTAATTAAAATTTGCGACACTAAACAATTATTTTTTGCAAAATTTACTATAGAAAAGGCAATCCCTGGCGTAATTAAAATTTGAGACATTAAAAAATGAATTTTTGAATAATTTACTATAGAAAAGGCAATCCCCGGCGTAATTAAAATTTGAGACAGTAAAAAATGAATTTTTGAATAATTTACTATAGAAAAGGCAATCCCTGGCGTAATTAAAATTTGCGACAGTAAAAAATTATTTTTTGAATCATTTACTATAGAAAAGGCAATCCCTGGCGTAATTAAAATTTGCGACAGAAAAAAATTATTTTTTGAATAATTTACTATAGAAATGGCAATCCCTGGCGTAATTAAAATTTGCGACACTAAACAATTATTTTTTGCAAAATTTACTATAGAAAAGGCAATCCCTGGCGTAATTAAAATTTGAGACAGTAAAAAATTATTTTTTGAATAATTTACTATACAAAAGGCAACCCCTGGCGTAATTAAAATTTGAGACACTAAACAATTATTTTTTGCAAAATTTACTATAGAAAAGGCAATCCCTGGCGTAATTAAAATTTGAGACACTAAAAAATTATTTTTTGAATAATTTACTACAGAAAAGGCAATCCCTGGCGTAATTAAAATTTGAGACAGTAAAAAATGAATTTTTGAATAATTTACTATAGAAAAGGCAATCCCTGGCGTAATTAAAATTTGAGACAGTAAAAAATGAATTTTTGAATAATTTACTATAGAAAAGGCAATCCCTGGCGTAATTAAAATTTGCGACAGTAAACAATTATTTTTTGAATAATTTACTATAGAAAAGGCAATCCCTAGCGTAATTAAAATTTGCGACAGAAAAAAATTAATTTTTGAATAATTTACTATAGAAAAGGCAATCCCTGGCGTAATTAAAATTTGAGACAATAAAAAATGAATTTTTGAATAATTTACTATAGAAAAGGCAATCCCTGGCGTAATTAAAATTTGCGACAGAAAAAAATTAATTTTTGCAAAATTTACTATAGAAAAGGCAATCCCTGGCGTAATTAAAATTTGAGACAGTAAAAAATTATTTTTTGAATAATTTACTATAGAAAAGGCAATCCCTGGCGTAATTAAAATTTGAGACACTAAACAATTATTTTTTGCAAAATTTACTACAGAAAAAAGCAATCCCTGGCGTAATTAAAATTTGCGACAGTAAAAAATTATTTTTTGAATAATTTACTATAGAAAAGGCAATCCCTGGCGTAATTAAAATTTGAGACAGTAAAAAATGAATTTTTGAATAATTTACTATAGAAAAGGCAATCCCTGGCGTAATTAAAATTTGCGACAATAAAAAATTATTTTTTGAATAATTTACTATAGAAAAGGCAATCCCTGGCGTAATTAAAATTTGAGACAGTAAAAAATGAATTTTTGAATAATTTACTATAGAAAAGGCAATCCCTGGCGTAATTAAAATTTGCGACAGTAAAAAATTAATTTTTGCAAAATTTACTATAGAAAAGGCAATCCCTGGCGTAATTAAAATTTGAGACAGTAAAAAATTATTTTTTGAATAATTTACTATAGAAAAGGCAACCCCTGGCGTAATTAAAATTTGAGACACTAAACAATTATTTTTTGCAAAATTTACTATAGAAAAGGCAATCCCTGGCGTAATTAAAATTTGCGACAGTAAAAAATTATTTTTTGCAAAATTTACTATAGAAAAGGCAATCCCTGGCGTAATTAAAATTTGCGACAGTAAAAAATGAATTTTTGAATAATTTACTATAGAAAAGGCAATCCCTGGCGTAATTAAAATTTGCGACAGTAAAAAATTATTTTTTGAATAATTTACTATAGAAAAGGCAATCCCTGGCGTAATTAAAATTTGAGACAGTAAAAAATGAATTTTTGAATAATTTACTATAGAAAAGGCAAACCCTGGCGTAATTAAAATTTGAGACAGTAAAAAATGAATTTTTGAATAATTTACTATAGAAAAGGCAATCCCTGGCGTAATTAAAATTTGCGACAGTAAAAAATTATTTTTTGAATAATTTACTATAGAAAAGGCAATCCCTGGCGTAATTAAAATTTGAGACAGTAAAAAATGAATTTTTGAATAATTTACTATAGAAAAGGCAATCCCTGGCGTAATTAAAATTTGAGACAGTAAAAAATGAATTTTTGAATAATTTACTATAGAAAAGGCAATCCCTGGGGTAATTAAAATTTGCGACAGTAAAAAATTATTTTTTGAATAATTTACTATAGAAAAGGCAATCCCTGGCGTAATTAAAATTTGCGACAGAAAAAAATTATTTTTTGAATAATTTACTATAGAAAAGGCAATCCCTGGCGTAATTAAAATTTGCGACACTAAACAATTATTTTTTGCAAAATTTACTATAGAAAAGGCAATCCCTGGCGTAATTAAAATTTGAGACAGTAAAAAATGAATTTTTGAATAATTTACTATAGAAAAGGCAGTCCCTGGCGTAATTAAAATTTGAGACAGTAAAAAATGAATTTTTGAATAATTTACTATAGAAAAGGCAATCCCTGGCGTAATTAAAATTTGCGACAGAAAAAAATTAATTTTTGCAAAATTTACTATAGAAAAGGCAATCCCTGGCGTAATTAAAATTTGAGACAGTAAAAAATTATTTTTTGAATAATTTACTATAGAAAAGGCAATCCCTGGCGTAATTAAAATTTGAGACACTAAACAATTATTTTTTGCAAAATTTACTATAGAAAAGGCAATCCCTGGCGTAATTAAAGTTTGAGACACTAAAAAATTATTTTTTGAATAATTTACTATAGAAAAGGCAATCCCTGGCGTAATTAAAATTTGAGACACTAAACAATTATTTTTTGCAAAATTTACTATAGAAAAGGCAATCCCTGGCGTAATTAAAATTTGAGACACTAAACAATTATTTTTTGAATAATTTACTATAGAAAAGGCAATCCCTGGCGTAATTAAAATTTGAGACAGAAAAAAATTAATTTTTGCAAAATTTACTATAGAAAAGGCAATCCCTGGCGTAATTAAAATTTGAGACAGAAAAAAATTAATTTTTGCAAAATTTACTATAGAAAAGGCAATCCCTGGCGTAATTAAAATTTGAGACAGAAAAAAATTAATTTTTGCAAAATTTACTATAGAAAAGGCAATCCCTGGCGTAATTAAAATTTGAGACAGAAAAAAATTAATTTTTGCAAAATTTACTATAGAAAAGGCAATCCCTGGCGTAATTAAAATTTGAGACAGTAAAAAATTATTTTTTGAATAATTTACTATAGAAAAGCAATCCCTGGCGTAATTAAAATTTGAGACACTAAACAATTATTTTTTGCAAAATTTACTATAGAAAAGGCAATCCCTGGCGTAATTAAAATTTGCGACAGTAAAAAATTAGTTTTTGCAAAATTTACTATAGAAAAGGCAATCCCTGGCGTAATTAAAATTTGCGACAGTAAAAAATTATTTTTTGAATAATTTACTATAGAAAAGGCAATCCCTGGCGTAATTAAAATTTGCGACAATAAAAAAAAACAATTATTTTTTGCAAAATTTACTATAGAAAAGGCAATCCCTGGCGTAATCAAAATTTGCGACAGTATAAAATTATTTTTTGAATAATTTACTATAGAAAAGGCAATCCCGGGCGTAATTAAAATTTGAGACAGTAAAAAATGAATTTTTGAATAATTTACTATAGAAAAGGCAATCCCTGTCGTAATTAAAATTTGAGACAGTAAAAAATTAATTTTTGAATAATTTACTATAGAAAAGGCAATCCCTGGCGTAATTAAAATTTGGGACAGTAAAAAATGAACTTTTGAATAATTTACTATACAAAAGGCAATCCCTGGCGTATTTAAAATTTGCAACAGTAAAAAATTATTTTTTGAATAATTTACTATAGAAAAGGCAATCCCTGGCGTAATTAAAATTTGCGACACTAAACAATTAGTTTTTGCAAAATTTACTATAGAAAAGGCAATCCCTGGCGTAATTAAAATTTGCGACAGTATAAAATTATTTTTTGAATAATTTACTATAGAAAAGGCAATCCCTGGCGTAATTATAATTTGCGACAGTAAACAATTATTTTTTGAATAATTTACTATAGAAAAGGCAATCCCTGGCGTAATTATAATTTGCGACAGTAAAAAATTAATTTTTGAATAATTTACTATAGAAAAGGCAATCCCTGGCGTAATTAAAATTTGAGACAGTAAAAAATTATTTTTTGAATAATTTACTATAGAAAAGGCAATCCCTGGCGTAATTAAAATTTGCGACAGTAAAAAATTATTTTTTGAATAATTTACTATAGAAAAGGGAATCCCTGGCGTAATGAAAATTTGAGACAGTAAAAAATTATTTTTTGAATAATTTACTATAGAAAAGGCAATCCCTGGCGTAATTAAAATTTGAGACAGTAAAAAATGAATTTTTGAATAATTTACTATAGAAAAGGCAATCCCTGGCGTAATTAAAATTTGAGACACTAAACAATTATTTTTTGCAAAATTTACTATAGAAAAGGCAATCCCTGGCGTAATTAAAATTTGAGACAGAAAAAAATTAATTTTTGAAAATTTACTATAGAAAAGGCAATCCCTGGCGTAATTAAAATTTGAGACAGTAAAAAATGAATTTTTGAATAATTTACTATAGAAAAGGCAATCCCTGGCGTAATTAAAATTTGCGACAGTAAAAAATTATTTTTTGAATAATTTACTATAGAAAAGGCAATCCCTGGCGTAATTAAAATTTGCGACAGAAAAAAATTATTTTTTGAATAATTTACTATAGAAAAGGCAATCCCTGGCGTAATTAAAATTTGCGACACTAAACAATTATTTTTTGCAAAATTTACTATAGAAAAGGCAATCCCTGGCGTAATTAAAATTTGAGACAATAAAAAATGAATTTTTGAATAATTTACTATAGAAAAGGCAATCCCTGGCGTAATTAAAATTTGAGACAGTAAAAAATGAATTTTTGAATAATTTACTATAGAAAAGGCAATCCCTGGCGTAATTAAAATTTGCGACAGAAAAAAATTAATTTTTGCAAAATTTACTATAGAAAAGGCAATCCCTGGCGTAATTAAAATTTGAGACAGTAAAAAATTATTTTTTGAATAATTTACTATAGAAAAGGCAATCCCTGGCGTAATTAAAATTTGAGACACTAAACAATTATTTTTTGCAAAATTTACTATAGAAAAGGCAATCCCTGGCGTAATTAAAATTTGAGACACTAAAAAATTATTTTTTGAATAATTTACTATAGAAAAGGCAATCCCTGGCGTAATTAAAATTTGAGACACTAAACAATTATTTTTTGCAAAATTTACTATAGAAAAGGCAATCCCTGGCGTAATTAAAATTTTAGACACTAAACAATTATTTTTTGAATAATTTACTATAGAAAAGGCAATCCCTGGCGTAATTAAAATTTGAGACAGAAAAAAATTAATTTTTGCAAAATTTACTATAGAAAAGGCAATCCCTGGCGTAATTAAAATTTGAGACAGAAAAAAATTAATTTTTGCAAAATTTACTATAGAAAAGGCAATCCCTGGCGTAATTAAAATTTGAGACAGTAAAAAATTATTTTTTGAATAATTTACTATAGAAAAGGCAATCCCTGGCGTAATTAAAATTTGAGACACTAAACAATTATTTTTTGCAAAATTTACTATAGAAAAGGCAATCCCTGGCGTAATTAAAATTTGAGACACTAAAAAATTATTTTTTGAATAATTTACTATAGAAAAGGCAATCCCTGGCGTAATTAAAATTTGAGACACTAAACAATTATTTTTTGCAAAATTTACTATAGAAAAGGCAATCCCTGGCGTAATTAAAATTTGAGACACTAAACAATTATTTTTTGAATAATTTACTATAGAAAAGGCAATCCCTGGCGTAATTAAAATTTGAGACAGAAAAAAATTAATTTTTGCAAAATTTACTATAGAAAAGTCAATCCCTGGCGTAATTAAAATTTGAGACAGAAAAAAATTAATTTTTGCAAAATTTACTATAGAAAAGGCAATCCCTGGCGTAATTAAAATTTGAGACAGTAAAAAATTATTTTTTGAATAATTTACTATAGAAAAGCAATCCCTGGCGTAATTAAAATTTGAGACACTAAACAATTATTTTTTGCAAAATTTACTATAGAAAAGGCAATCCCTGGCGTAATTAAAATTTGCGACAGTAAAAAATTAGTTTTTGCAAAATTTACTATAGAAAAGGCAATCCCTGGCGTAATTAAAATTTGCGACAGTAAAAAATTATTTTTTGAATAATTTACTATAGAAAAGGCAATCCCTGGCGTAATTAAAATTTGCGACAATAAAAAAAAAACAATTATTTTTTGCAAAATTTACTATAGAAAAGGCAATCCCTGGCGTTATTAAAATTTGAGACAGTAAAAAATGAATTTTTGAATAATTTACTATAGAAAAGGCAATCCCTGGCGTAATTAAAATTTGCGACACTAAACAATTAGTTTTTGCAAAATTTACTATAGAAAAGGCAATCCCTGGCGTAATCAAAATTTGCGACAGTATAAAATTATTTTTTGAATAATTTACTATAGAAAAGGCAATCCCGGGCGTAATTAAAATTTGAGACAGTAAAAAATGAATTTTTGAATAATTTACTATAGAAAAGGCAATCCCTGTCGTAATTAAAATTTGAGACAGTAAAAAATTAATTTTTGAATAATTTACTATAGAAAAGGCAATCCCTGGCGTAATTAAAATTTGGGACAGTAAAAAATGAACTTTTGAATAATTTACTATACAAAAGGCAATCCCTGGCGTATTTAAAATTTGCAACAGTAAAAAATTATTTTTTGAATAATTTACTATAGAAAAGGCAATCCCTGGCGTAATTAAAATTTGCGACACTAAACAATTAGTTTTTGCAAAATTTACTATAGAAAAGGCAATCCCTGGCGTAATTAAAATTTGCGACAGTATAAAATTATTTTTTGAATAATTTACTATAGAAAAGGCAATCCCTGGCGTAATTATAATTTGCGACAGTAAACAATTATTTTTTGAATAATTTACTATAGAAAAGGCAATCCCTGGCGTAATTAAAATTTGCGACAGTAAAAAATTAATTTTTGAATAATTTACTATAGAAAAGGCAATCCCTGGCGTAATTAAAATTTGAGACAGTAAAAAATTATTTTTTGAATAATTTACTATAGAAAAGGCAATCCCTGGCGTAATTAAAATTTGCGACAGTAAAAAATTATTTTTTGAATAATTTACTATAGAAAAGGGAATCCCTGGCGTAATGAAAATTTGAGACAGTAAAAAATTATTTTTTGAATAATTTACTATAGAAAAGGCAATCCCTGGCGTAATTAAAATTTGAGACAGTAAAAAATGAATTTTTGAATAATTTACTATAGAAAAGGCAATCCCTGGCGTAATTAAAATTTGAGACACTAAACAATTATTTTTTGCAAAATTTACTATAGAAAAGGCAATCCCTGGCGTAATTAAAATTTGCGACACTAAACAATTAGTTTTTGCAAAATTTACTATAGAAAAGGCAATCCCTGGCGTAATTAAAATTTGCGACAGTATAAAATTATTTTTTGAATAATTTACTATAGAAAAGGCAATCCCTGGCGTAATTATAATTTGCGACAGTAAACAATTATTTTTTGAATAATTTACTATAGAAAAGGCAATCCCTGGCGTAATTAAAATTTGCGACAGTAAAAAATTAATTTTTGAATAATTTACTATAGAAAAGGCAATCCCTGGCGTAATTAAAATTTGAGACAGTAAAAAATTATTTTTTGAATAATTTACTATAGAAAAGGCAATCCCTGGCGTAATTAAAATTTGCGACAGTAAAAAATTATTTTTTGAATAATTTACTATAGAAAAGGGAATCCCTGACGTAATGAAAATTTGAGACAGTAAAAAATTATTTTTTGAATAATTTACTATAGAAAAGGCAATCCCTGGCGTAATTAAAATTTGAGACAGTAAAAAATGAATTTTTGAATAATTTACTATAGAAAAGGCAATCCCTGGCGTAATTAAAATTTGAGACACTAAACAATTATTTTTTGCAAAATTTACTATAGAAAAGGCAATCCCTGGCGTAATTAAAATTTGAGACAGAAAAAAATTAATTTTTGAAAATTTACTATAGAAAAGGCAATCCCTGGCGTAATTAAAATTTGAGACAGTAAAAAATGAATTTTTGAATAATTTACTATAGAAAAGGCAATCCCTGGCGTAATTAAAATTTGCGACAGTAAAAAATTATTTTTTGAATAATTTACTATAGAAAAGGCAATCCCTGGCGTAATTAAAATTTGCGACAGTAAAAAAATTAATTTTTGAATAATTTACTATAGAAAAGGCAATCCCTGGCGTAATTAAAATTTGAGACAGTAAAAAATTAGTTTTTGAATAATTTACTATAGAAAAGGCAATCCCTGGCGTAATTAAAATTTGCGACAGTAAAAAATTATTTTTTGAATAATTTACTATAGAAAAGGGAATCCCTGGCGTAATGAAAATTTGAGACAGTAAAAAATTATTTTTTGAATAATTTACTATAGAAAAGGCAATCCCTGGCGTAATTAAAATTTGAGACAGTAAAAAAATGAATTTTTGAATAATTTACTATAGAAAAGGCAATCCCTGGCGTAATTAAAATTTGAGACACTAAACAATTATTTTTTGCAAAATTTACTATAGAAAAGGCAATCCCTGGCGTAATTAAAATTTGCGACACTAAACAATTAGTTTTTGCAAAATTTACTATAGAAAAGGCAATCCCTGGCGTAATTAAAATTTGCGACAGTATAAAATTATTTTTTGAATAATTTACTATAGAAAAGGCAATCCCTGGCGTAATTATAATTTGCGAAAGTAAACAATTATTTTTTGAATAATTTACTATAGAAAAGGCAATCCCTGGCGTAATTAAAATTTGCGACAGTAAAAAATTAATTTTTGAATAATTTACTATAGAAAAGGCAATCCCTGGCGTAATTAAAATTTGAGACAGTAAAAAATTATTTTTTGAATAATTTACTATAGAAAAGGCAATCCCTGGCGTAATTAAAATTTGCGACAGTAAAAAATTATTTTTTGAATAATTTACTATAGAAAAGGGAATCCCTGGCGTAATGAAAATTTGAGACAGTAAAAAATTATTTTTTGAATAATTTACTATAGAAAAGGCAATCCCTGGCGTAATTAAAATTTGAGACAGTAAAAAATGAATTTTTGAATAATTTACTATAGAAAAGGCAATCCCTGGCGTAATTAAAATTTGCGACAGTAAAAAATTATTTTTTGAATAATTTACTATAGAAAAGGCAATCCCTGGCGTAATTAAAATTTGCGACAGAAAAAAATTATTTTTTGAATAATTTACTATAGAAAAGGCAATCCCTGGCGTAATTAAAATTTGCGACACTAAACAATTATTTTTTGCAAAATTTACTATAGAAAAGGCAATCCCTGGCGTAATTAAAATTTGAGACAGTAAAAAATGAATTTTTGAATAATTTACTATAGAAAAGGCAATCCCTGGCGTAATTAAAATTTGAGACAGTAAAAAATGAATTTTTGAATAATTTACTATAGAAAAGGCAATCCCTGGCGTAATTAAAATTTGCGACAGAAAAAAATTAATTTTTGCAAAATTTACTATAGAAAAGGCAATCCCTGGCGTAATTAAAATTTGAGACAGTAAAAAATTATTTTTTGAATAATTTACTATAGAAAAGGCAATCCCTGGCGTAATTAAAATTTGAGACACTAAACAATTATTTTTTGCAAAATTTACTATAGAAAAGGCAATCCCTGGCGTAATTAAAATTTGAGACACTAAAAAATTATTTTTTGAATAATTTACTATAGAAAAGGCAATCCCTGGCGTAATTAAAATTTGAGACACTAAACAATTATTTTTTGCAAAATTTACTATAGAAAAGGCAATCCCTGGCGTAATTAAAATTTTAGACACTAAACAATTATTTTTTGAATAATTTACTATAGAAAAGGCAATCCCTGGCGTAATTAAAATTTGAGACAGAAAAAAATTAATTTTTGCAAAATTTACTATAGAAAAGGCAATCCCTGGCGTAATTAAAATTTGAGACAGAAAAAAATTAATTTTTGCAAAATTTACTATAGAAAAGGCAATCCCTGGCGTAATTAAAATTTGCGACAGTAAAAAATTAGTTTTTGCAAAATTTACTATAGAAAAGCAATCCCTGGCGTAATTAAAATTTGAGACACTAAACAATTATTTTTGCAAAATTTACTATAGAAAAGGCAATCCCTGGCGTAATTAAAATTTGCGACAGTAAAAAATTAGTTTTTGCAAAATTTACTATAGAAAAGGCAATCCCTGGCGTAATTAAAATTTGCGACAGTAAAAAATTATTTTTTGAATAATTTACTATAGAAAAGGCAATCCCTGGCGTAATTAAAATTTGCGACACTAAACAATTATTTTTTGCAAAATTCACTATAGAAAAGGCAATCCCTGGCGTAATTAAAATTTGAGACAGTAAAAAATGAATTTTTGAATAATTTACTATAGAAAAGGCAATCCCTGGCGTAATTAAAATTTGCGACACTAAACAATTAGTTTTTGCAAAATTTACTATAGAAAAGGCAATCCCTGGCGTAATTAAAATTTGCGACAGTATAAAATTATTTTTTGAATAATTTACTATAGAAAAGGCAATCCCTGGCGTAATTAAAATTTGAGACAGTAAAAAATGAATTTTTGAATAATTTACTATAGAAAAGGCAATCCCTGTCGTAATTAAAATTTGAGACAGTAAAAAATTAATTTTTGAATAATTTACTATAGAAAAGGCAATCCCTGGCGCAATTAAAATTTGCGACAGAAAAAAATTAATTTTTGCAAAATTTACTATAGAAAAGGTAATCCCTGGCGTAATTAAAATTTGCGACAGTATAAAATTATTTTTTGAATAATTTACTATAGAAAAGGCAATCCCTGGCGTAATTATAATTTGCGAAAGTAAACAATTATTTTTTGAATAATTTACTATAGAAAAGGCAATCCCTGGCGTAATTAAAATTTGCGACAGTAAAAAATTAATTTTTGAATAATTTACTATAGAAAAGGCAATCCCTGGCGTAATTAAAATTTGAGACAGTAAAAAATTATTTTTTGAATAATTTACTATAGAAAAGGCAATCCCTGGCGTAATTAAAATTTGCGACAGTAAAAAATTATTTTTTGAATAATTTACTATAGAAAAGGGAATCCCTGGCGTAATGAAAATTTGAGACAGTAAAAAATTATTTTTTGAATAATTTACTATAGAAAAGGCAATCCCTGGCGTAATTAAAATTTGAGACAGTAAAAAATGAATTTTTGAATAATTTACTATAGAAAAGGCAATCCCTGGCGTAATTAAAATTTGCGACAGTAAAAAATTATTTTTTGAATAATTTACTATAGAAAAGGCAATCCCTGGCGTAATTAAAATTTGCGACAGAAAAAAATTATTTTTTGAATAATTTACTATAGAAAAGGCAATCCCTGGCGTAATTAAAATTTGCGACACTAAACAATTATTTTTTGCAAAATTTACTATAGAAAAGGCAATCCCTGGCGTAATTAAAATTTGAGACAGTAAAAAATGAATTTTTGAATAATTTACTATAGAAAAGGCAATCCCTGGCGTAATTAAAATTTGAGACAGTAAAAAATGAATTTTTGAATAATTTACTATAGAAAAGGCAATCCCTGGCGTAATTAAAATTTGCGACAGAAAAAAATTAATTTTTGCAAAATTTACTATAGAAAAGGCAATCCCTGGCGTAATTAAAATTTGAGACAGTAAAAAATTATTTTTTGAATAATTTACTATAGAAAAGGCAATCCCTGGCGTAATTAAAATTTGAGACACTAAACAATTATTTTTTGCAAAATTTACTATAGAAAAGGCAATCCCTGGCGTAATTAAAATTTGAGACACTAAAAAATTATTTTTTGAATAATTTACTATAGAAAAGGCAATCCCTGGCGTAATTAAATTTGAGACACTAAACAATTATTTTTTGCAAAATTTACTATAGAAAAGGCAATCCCTGGCGTAATTAAAATTTTAGACACTAAACAATTATTTTTTGAATAATTTACTATAGAAAAGGCAATCCCTGGCGTAATTAAAATTTGAGACAGAAAAAAATTAATTTTTGCAAAATTTACTATAGAAAAGGCAATCCCTGGCGTAATTAAAATTTGAGACAGAAAAAAATTAATTTTTGCAAAATTTACTATAGAAAAGGCAATCCCTGGCGTAATTAAAATTTGCGACAGTAAAAAATTAGTTTTTGCAAAATTTACTATAGAAAAGCAATCCCTGGCGTAATTAAAATTTGAGACACTAAACAATTATTTTTTGCAAAATTTACTATAGAAAAGGCAATCCCTGGCGTAATTAAAATTTGCGACAGTAAAAATTAGTTTTTGCAAAATTTACTATAGAAAAGGCAATCCCTGGCGTAATTAAAATTTGCGACAGTAAAAAATTATTTTTTGAATAATTTACTATAGAAAAGGCAATCCCTGGCGTAATTAAAATTTGCGACACTAAACAATTATTTTTTGCAAAATTCACTATAGAAAAGGCAATCCCTGGCGTAATTAAAATTTGAGACAGTAAAAAATGAATTTTTGAATAATTTACTATAGAAAAGGCAATCCCTGGCGTAATTAAAATTTGCGACACTAAACAATTAGTTTTTGCAAAAATTTACTATAGAAAAGGCAATCCCTGGCGTAATTAAAATTTGCGACAGTATAAAATTATTTTTTGAATAATTTACTATAGAAAAGGCAATCCCTGGCGTAATTAAAATTTGAGACAGTAAAAAATGAATTTTTGAATAATTTACTATAGAAAAGGCAATCCCTGTCGTAATTAAAATTTGAGACAGTAAAAAATTAATTTTTGAATAATTTACTATAGAAAAGGCAATCCCTGGCGCAATTAAAATTTGCGACAGAAAAAAATTAATTTTTGCAAAATTTACTATAGAAAAGGTAATCCCTGGCGTAATTAAAATTTGCGACAGTATAAAATTATTTTTTGAATAATTTACTATAGAAAAGGCAATCCCTGGCGTAATTAAAATTTGCGACAGTATAAAATTATTTTTTGAATAATTTACTATAGAAAAGGGATTGGCGTAATTAAAATTTGAGACAGTAAAAAATGATTTTTTGAATAATTTACTATAGAAAAGGCAATCCCTGGCGTAATTAAAATTTGAGACAGTAAAAAATGAATTTTTGAATAATTTACTATAGAAAAGGCAATCCCTGGCGTAATTAAAATTTGCGACAGAAAAAAATTAATTTTTGAATAATTTACTATAGAAAAGGCAATCCCTGGCGTAATTAAAATTTGCGACAGTAAAAAATTATTTTTTGAATAATTTACTATAGAAAAGGCAATCCTTGGCGTAATTAAAATTTGCGACAGAAAAAAATTAATTTTTGAATAATTTACTATAGAAAAGGGAATCTCTGGCGTAATTAAAATTTGCGACAGAAAAAAATTATTTTTTGAATAATTTACTATAGGAAAGGCAATCCCTGGCGTAATTAAAATTTGAGAGAGTAAAAAATGAATTTTTGAATAATTTACTATAGAAAAGGCAATCCCTGGCATAATTATAATTTGCGACAGTAAACAATTATTTTTTGAATAATTTACTATAGAAAAGGCAATCCCTGGCGTAATTAAAATTTGAGACAGTAAAAAATGAATTTTTGAATAATTTACTATACAAAAGGCAATCCCTGGCGTATTTAAAATTTGCAACAGTAAAAAATTATTTTTTGAATAATTTACTATAGAAAAGGCAATCCCTGGTGTAATTAAAATTTGCGACACTAAACAATTAGTTTTTGCAAAATTTACTATAGAAAAGGCAATCCCTGGCGTAATTAAAATTTGCGACAGTATAAAATTATTTTTTGAATAATTTACTATAGAAAAGGCAATCCCTGGCGTAATTAAAATTTGAGACAGTAAAAAATGAATTTTTGAATAATTTACTATAGAAAAGGCAATCCCTGGCGTAATTAAAATTTGCGACACTAAACAATTAGTTTTTGCAAAATTTACTATAGAAAAGGCAATCCCTGGCGTAATTAAAATTTGCGACAGTATAAAATTATTTTTTGAATAATTTACTATAGAAAAGGCAATCCCTGGCGTAATTAAAATTTGAGACAGTAAAAAATGAATTTTTGAATAATTTACTATAGAAAAGGCAATCCCTGTCGTAATTAAAATTTGAGACAGTAAAAAATTAATTTTTGAATAATTTACTATAGAAAAGGCAATCCCTGGCGCAATTAAAATTTGCGACAGAAAAAAATTAATTTTTGCAAAATTTACTATAGAAAAGGTAATCCCTGGCGTAATTAAAATTTGCGACAGTATAAAATTATTTTTTGAATAATTTACTATAGAAAAGGCAATCCCTGGCGTAATTAAAATTTGCGACAGTATAAAATTATTTTTTGAATAATTTACTATAGAAAAGGGATTGGCGTAATTAAAATTTGAGACAGTAAAAAATGATTTTTTGAATAATTTACTATAGAAAAGGCAATCCCTGGCGTAATTAAAATTTGAGACAGTAAAAAATGAATTTTTGAATAATTTACTATAGAAAAGGCAATCCCTGGCGAAATTAAAATTTGCGACAGAAAAAAATTAATTTTTGAATAATTTACTATAGAAAAGGCAATCCCTGGCGTAATTAAAATTTGCGACAGTAAAAAATTATTTTTTGAATAATTTACTATAGAAAAGGCAATCCTTGGCGTAATTAAAATTTGCGACAGAAAAAAATTAATTTTTGAATAATTTACTATAGAAAAGGGAATCTCTGGCGTAATTAAAATTTGCGACAGAAAAAAATTATTTTTTGAATAATTTACTATAGGAAAGGCAATCCCTGGCGTAATTAAAATTTGAGAGAGTAAAAAATGAATTTTTGAATAATTTACTATAGAAAAGGCAATCCCTGGCGTAATTATAATTTGCGACAGTAAACAATTATTTTTTGAATAATTTACTATAGAAAAGGCAATCCCTGGCGTAATTAAAATTTGAGACAGTAAAAAATGAATTTTTGAATAATTTACTATACAAAAGGCAATCCCTGGCGTATTTAAAATTTGCAACAGTAAAAAATTATTTTTTGAATAATTTACTATAGAAAGGCAATCCCTGGTGTAATTAAAATTTGCGACACTAAACAATTAGTTTTTGCAAAATTTACTATAGAAAAGGCAATCCCTGGCGTAATTAAAATTTGAGACAGTATAAAATTATTTTTTGAATAATTTACTATAGAAAAGGCAATCCCTGGCGTAATTAAAATTTGAGACAGTAAAAAATGAATTTTTGAATAATTTACTATAGAAAAGGCAATCCCTGGCGTAATTAAAATTTGCAACAGTATAAAATTATTTTTTGAATAATTTACTATAGAAAAGGCAATCCCTGGCGTAATTAAAATTTGAGACAGTAAAAAATGAATTTTTGAATAATTTACTATAGAAAAGGCAATCCCTGGCGTAATTAAAATTTGCGACACTAAACAATTAGTTTTGCAAAATTTACTATAGAAAAGGCAATCCCTGGCGTAATTAAAATTTGCGACAGTATAAAATTATTTTTTGAATAATTTACTATAGAAAAGGCAATCCCTGGCGTAATTAAAATTTGAGACAGTAAAAAATGAATTTTTGAATAATTTACTATAGAAAAGGCAATCCCTGTCGTAATTAAAATTTGAGACAGTAAAAAATTAATTTTTGAATAATTTACTATAGAAAAGGCAATCCCTGGCGCAATTAAAATTTGCGACAGAAAAAAATTAATTTTTGCAAAATTTACTATAGAAAAGGTAATCCCTGGCGTAATTAAAATTTGCGACAGTATAAAATTATTTTTTGAATAATTTACTATAGAAAAGGCAATCCCTGGCGTAATTAAAATTTGCGACAGTATAAAATTATTTTTTGAATAATTTACTATAGAAAAGGGATTGGCGTAATTAAAATTTGAGACAGTAAAAAATGATTTTTTGAATAATTTACTATAGAAAAGGCAATCCCTGGCGTAATTAAAATTTGAGACAGTAAAAAATGAATTTTTGAATAATTTACTATAGAAAAGGCAATCCCTGGCGTAATTAAAATTTGCGACAGAAAAAAATTAATTTTTGAATAATTTACTATAGAAAAGGGCAATCCCTGGCGTAATTAAAATTTGCGACAGTAAAAAATTATTTTTTGAATAATTTACTATAGAAAAGGCAATCCTTGGCGTAATTAAAATTTGCGACAGAAAAAAATTAATTTTTGAATAATTTACTATAGAAAAGGGAATCTCTGGCGTAATTAAAATTTGCGACAGAAAAAAATTATTTTTTGAATAATTTACTATAGGAAAGGCAATCCCTGGCGTAATTAAAATTTGAGAGAGTAAAAAATGAATTTTTGAATAATTTACTATAGAAAAGGCAATCCCTGGCGTAATTATAATTTGCGACAGTAAACAATTATTTTTTGAATAATTTACTATAGAAAAGGCAATCCCTGGCGTAATTAAAATTTGAGACAGTAAAAAATGAATTTTTGAATAATTTACTATACAAAAGCCAATCCCTGGCGTCTTTAAAATTTGCAACAGTAAAAAATTATTTTTTGAATAATTTACTATAGAAAAGGCAATCCCTGGTGTAATTAAAATTTGCGACACTAAACAATTAGTTTTTGCAAAATTTACTATAGAAAAGGCAATCCCTGGCGTAATTAAAATTTGCGACAGTATAAAATTATTTTTTGAATAATTTACTATAGAAAAGGCAATCCCTGGCGTAATTAAAATTTGAGACAGTAAAAAATGAATTTTTGAATAATTTACTATAGAAAAGGCAATCCCTGGCGTAATTAAAATTTGCAACAGTAAAAAATTATTTTTTGCAAAATTTACTATAGAAAAGGCAATCCCTGGCGTAATTATAATTTGCGACAGTAACAATTATTTTTTGAATAATTTACTATAGAAAAGGCAATCCCTGGCGTAATTAAAATTTGCGACAGTAAAAAATTAATTTTTGAATAATTTACTATAGAAAAGGCAATCCCTGGCGTAATTAAAATTTGCGACAGTAAAAAATTATTTTTTGAATAATTTACTATAGAAAAGGCAATCCCTGGCGTAATTAAAATTTGCGACAGAAAAAAATTATTTTTTGACTAATTTACTATAGAAAAGGCAATCCCTGGCGTAATTAAAATTTGCGACACTAAACAATTATTTTTTGCAAAATTTACTATAGAAAAGGCAATCCCTGGCGTAATTAAAATTTGAGACAGTAACAAATGAATTTTTGAATAATTTACTATAGAAAAGGCAATCCCTGGCGTAATTAAAATTTGAGACAGTAAAAAATGAATTTTTGAATAATTTACTATAGAAAAGGCAATCCCTGGCCTAATTAAAATTTGCGACAGAAAAAAATTAATTTTTGCAAAATTTACTATAGAAAAGGCAATCCCTGGCGTAATTAAAATTTGAGACAGTAAAAAATTATTTTTTGAATAATTTACTATAGAAAAGGCAATCCCTGGCGTAATTAAAATTTGCGACAGAAAAAAATTATTTTTTGAATAATTTACTATAGAAAAGGCAATCCCTGGCGTAATTAAAATTTGCGACACTAAACAATTATTTTTTGCAAAATTTACTATAGAAAAGGCAATCCCTGGCGTAATTAAAATTTGCGACAGTAAAAAATTATTTTTTGCAAAATTTACTATAGAAAAGGCAATCCCTGGCGTAATTAAAATTTGCGATAGTAAAAAATGAATTTCTGAATAATTTACTATAGAAAAGGCAATCCCTGGCGTAATTAAAATTTGCGACAGTAAAAAATTATTTTTTGAATAATTTACTATAGAAAAGGCAATCCCTGGCGTAATTAAAATTTGAGACAGTAAAAAATGAATTTTTGAATAATTTACTATAGAAAAGGCAATCCCTGGCGTAATTAAAATTTGAGACAGTAAAAAATGAATTTTTGAATAATTTACTATAGAAAAGGCAATCCCTGGCGTAATTAAAATTTGCGACAGTAAAAAATTATTTTTCGAATAATTTACTATAGAAAAGGCAATCCCTGGCGTAATTAAAATTTGCGACAGAAAAAAATTATTTTTTGAATAATTTACTATAGAAAAGGTAATCCCTGGCGTAATTAAAATTTGCGACAGTATAAAATTAGTTTTTGAATAATTTACTATAGAAAAGGCAATCCCTGGCGTAATTAAAATTTGCGACAGTATAAAATTATTTTTTGAATACTTTACTATAGAAAAGGGATTGGCGTAATTAAAATTTGAGACAGTAAAAAATGAATTTTTGAATAATTTACTATAGAAAAGGCAATCCCTGGCGTAATTAAAATTTGAGACAGTAAAAAATGAATTTTTGAATAATTTACTATAGAAAAGGCAATCCCTGGCGTAATTAAAATTTGCGACAGAAAAAAATTAATTTTTGCAAAATTTACTATAGAAAAGGCAATCCCTAGCGTAATTAAAATTTGAGACAGTAAAAAATTATTTTTTGAATAATTTACTATAGAAAAGGCAATCCCTGGCGTAATTAAAATTTGAGACACTAAACAATTATTTTTTTGCAAAATTTACTATAGAAAAGGCAATCCCTGGCGTAATTAAAATTTGAGACACTAAAAAATTATTTTTTGAATAATTTACTATAGAAAAGGCAATCCCTGGCGTAATTAAAATTTGCGACAGAAAAAAATTAATTTTTGCAAAATTTACTATAGAAAAGGTAATCCCTGGCGTAATTAAAATTTGCGACAGTATAAAATTATTTTTTGCAAAATTTACTATAGAAAAGGTAATCCCTGGCGTAATTAAAATTTGCGACAGTATAAAATTAGTTTTTGAATAATTTACTATAGAAAAGGCAATCCCTGGCGTAATTAAAATTTGCGACAGTATAAAATTATTTTTTGAATAATTTACTATAGAAAAGGGATTGGCGTAATTAAAATTTGAGACAGTAAAAAATGATTTTTTGAATAATTTACTATAGAAAAGGCAATCCCTGGCGTAATTAAAATTTGCGACAGTAAAAAATTATTTTTTGAATAATTTACTATAGAAAAGGCAATCCTCCTTGGCGTAATTAAAATTTGCGACAGAAAAAAATTAATTTTTGAATAATTTACTATAGAAAAGGCAATCTCTGGCGTAATTAAAATTTGCGACAGAAAAAAAATTATTTTTTGAATAATTTACTATAGGAAAGGCAATCCCTGGCGTAATTAAAATTTGAGAGAGTAAAAAATGAATTTTTGAATAATTTACTATAGAAAACGCAATCCCTGGCGTAATTATAATTTGCGACAGTAAACAATTATTTTTTGAATAATTTACTATAGAAAAGGCAATCCCTGGCGTAATTAAAATTTGAGACAGTAAAAAATGAATTTTTGAATAATTTACTATACAAAAGGCAATCCCTGGCGTATTTAAAATTTGCAACAGTAAAAAATTATTTTTTGAATAATTTACTATAGAAAAGGCAATCCTGGCGTAATTAAAATTTGCGACACTAAACAATTAGTTTTTGCAAAATTTACTATAGAAAAGGCAATCCCTGGCGTAATTAAAATTTGCGACAGTATAAAATTATTTTTTGTATAATTTACTATAGAAAAGGCAATCCCTGGCGTAATTAAAATTTGAGACAGTAAAAAATGAATTTTTGAATAATTTACTATAGAAAAGGCAATCCCTGGCGTAATTAAAATTTGCAACAGTAAAAAATTATTTTTGCAAAATTTACTATAGAAAAGGCAATCCCTGGCGTAATTATAATTTGCGACAGTAACAATTATTTTTTGAATAATTTACTATAGAAAAGGCAATCCCTGGCGTAATTAAAATTTGCGACAGTAAAAAATTAATTTTTGAATAATTTACTATAGAAAAGGCAATCCTGGCGTAATTAAAATTTGCGACAGTAAAAAAATATTTTTTGAATAATTTACTATAGAAAAGGCAATCCTTGGCGTAATTAAAATTTGCGACAGAAAAAAATTATTTTTTGACTAATTTACTATAGAAAAGGCAATCCCTGGCGTAATTAAAATTTGCGACACTAAACAATTATTTTTTGCAAAATTTACTATAGAAAAGCAATCCCTGGCGTAATTAAAATTTGAGACAGTAAAAAATGAATTTTTGAATAATTTACTATAGAAAAGGCAATCCCTGGCGTAATTAAAATTTGAGACAGTAAAAAATGAATTTTTGAATAATTTACTATAGAAAAGGCAATCCCTGGCCTAATTAAAATTTGCGACAGAAAAAAATTAATTTTTGCAAAATTTACTATAGAAAAGGCAATCCCTGGCGTAATTAAAATTTGAGACAGTAAAAAATTATTTTTTGAATAATTTACTATAGAAAAGGCAATCCCTGGCGTAATTAAAATTTGCGACAGAAAAAAATTATTTTTTGAATAATTTACTATAGAAAAGGCAATCCCTGGCGTAATTAAAATTTGCGACACTAAAACAATTATTTTTTGCAAAATTTACTATAGAAAACGCAATCCCTGGCGTAATTAAAATTTGCGACAGTAAAAAATTATTTTTTGCAAAATTTACTATAGAAAAGCAATCCCTGGCGTAATTAAAATTTGCGACAGTAAAAAATGAATTTCTGAATAATTTACTATAGAAAAGGCAATCCCTGGCGTAATTAAAATTTGCGACAGTAAAAAATTATTTTTTGAATAATTTACTATAGAAAAGGCAATCCCTGGCGTAATTAAAATTTGAGACAGTAAAAAATGAATTTTTGAATAATTTACTATAGAAAAGGCAATCCCTGGCGTAATTAAAATTTGAGACAGTAAAAAATGAATTTTTGAATAATTTACTATAGAAAAGGCAATCCTGGCGTAATTAAAATTTGCGACAGTAAAAAATTATTTTTCGAATAATTTACTATAGAAAAGGCAATCCCTGCGTAATTAAAATTTGCGACAGAAAAAAATTATTTTTTGAATAATTTACTATAGAAAAGGCAATCCCTGGCGTAATTAAAATTTGCGACACTAAACAATTATTTTTTGCAAAATTTACTATAGAAAAGGCAATCCCTGGCGTAATTAAAATTTGAGACAGTAAAAAATGAATTTTTGAATAATTTACTATAGAAAAGGCAATCCCTGGCGTAATTAAAATTTGAGACAGTAAAAAATGAATTTTTGAATAATTTACTATAGAAAAGGCAATCCCTGGCGTAATTAAAATTTGCGACAGAAAAAATTAATTTTTGCAAAATTTACTATAGAAAAGGCAATCCCTAGCGTAATTAAAAATTTGAGACAGTAAAAAATTATTTTTTGAATAATTTACTATAGAAAAGGCAATCCTGGCGTAATTAAAATTTGAGACACTAAACAATTATTTTTTGCAAAATTTACTATAGAAAAGGCAATCCCTGGCGTAATTAAAATTTGAGACACTAAAAAATTATTTTTTGAATAATTTACTATAGAAAAGGCAATCCCTGGCGTAATTAAAATTTGAGACACTAAACAATTATTTTTTGCAAAATTTACTATAGAAAAGGCAATCCCTGGCGTAATTAAAATTTTAGACACTAAACAATTATTTTTTGAATAATTTACTATAGAAAAGGCAATCCTGGCGTAATTAAACTTTGCGACAGTATAAAATTATTTTTTGAATAATTTACTATAGAAAAGGGATTGGCGTAATTAAAATTTGAGACAGTAAAAAATGATTTTTGAATAATTTACTATAGAAAAGGCAATCCTGGCGTAATTAAAATTTGAGACAGTAAAAAATGAATTTTTGAATAATTTACTATAGAAAAGGCAATCCCTGGCGTAATTAAAATTTGCGACAGAAAAAAATTAATTTTTGAATAATTTACTATAGAAAAGGCAATCCCTGGCGTAATTAAAATTTGCGACAGTAAAAAATTATTTTTTGAATAATTTACAATAGAAAAGGCAATCCTTGGCGTAATTAAAATTTGCGACAGAAAAAAATTAATTTTTGAATAATTTACTATAGAAAAGGGCAATCTCTGGCGTAATTAAAATTTGCGACAGAAAAAAATTATTTTTTGAATAATTTACTATAGGAAAGGCAATCCCTGGCGTAATTAAAATTTGAGAGAGTAAAAATGAATTTTTGAATAATTTACTATAGAAAAGGCAATCCCTGGCGTAATTATAATTTGCGACAGTAAACAATATTTTTTGAATAATTTACTATAGAAAAGGCAATCCCTGGCGTAATTAAAATTTGAGACAGTAAAAAATGAATTTTTGAATAATTTACTATACAAAAGGCAATCCCTGGCGTATTTAAAATTTGCAACAGTAAAAAATTATTTTTGAATAATTTACTATAGAAAAGGCAATCCCTGGCGTAATTAAAATTTGAGACAGTAAAAAATGAATTTTTGAATAATTTACTATAGAAAAGGCAATCCCTGGCGTAATTAAAATTTGAGACACTAAACAATTATTTTTGCAAAATTTACTATAGAAAAGGCAATCCCTGGCGTAATTAAAATTTGAGACACTAAAAAATTATTTTTTGAATAATTTACTATAGAAAAGGCAATCCCTGGCGTAATTAAAATTTGAGACACCTAAACAATTATTTTTTGCAAAATTTACTATAGAAAAGGCAATCCCTGGCGTAATTAAAATTTTAGACACTAAACAATTATTTTTTGAATAATTTACTATAGAAAAGGCAATCCCTGGCGTAATTAAAATTTGAGACAGAAAAAAATTAATTTTTGCAAAATTTACTATAGAAAAGGCAATCCCTGGCGTAATTAAAATTTGAGACAGAAAAAAATTAATTTTTGCAAAATTTACTATAGAAAAGGCAAATCCCTGGCGTAATTAAAATTTGAGACAGTAAAAAATTATTTTTTGAATAATTTACTATAGAAAAGGCAATCCCTGGCGTAATTAAAATTTGAGACACTAAACAATTATTTTTTGCAAATTTACTATAGAAAAGGCAATCCCTGGCGTAATTAAAATTTGAGACACTAAAAAATTATTTTTTGAATAATTTACTATAGAAAAGGCAATCCCTGGCGTAATTAAAATTTGAGACACTAAACAATTATTTTTTGCAAAATTTACTATAGAAAAAGCAATCCCTGGCGTAATTAAAATTTGAGACACTAAACAATTATTTTTTGAATAATTTACTATAGAAAAGGCAATCCCTGGCGTAATTAAAATTTGAGACAGAAAAAAATTAATTTTTGCAAAATTTACTATAGAAAAGTCAATCCCTGGCGTAATTAAAATTTGAGACAGAAAAAAATTAATTTTTGCAAAATTTACTATAGAAAAGGCAATCCCTGGCGTAATTAAAATTTGAGACAGTAAAAAATTATTTTTTGAATAATTTACTATAGAAAAGCAATCCCTGGCGTAATAAAATTTGAGACACTAAACAATTATTTTTTGCAAAATTTACTATAGAAAAGGCAATCCCTGGCGTAATTAAAATTTGCGACAGTAAAAAATTAGTTTTTTGCAAAATTTACTATAGAAAAGGCAATCCCTGGCGTAATTAAAATTTGCGACAGTAAAAAATTATTTTTTGAATAATTTACTATAGAAAAGGCAATCCCTGGCGTAATTAAAATTTGCGACAATAAAAAAAAACAATTATTTTTTTGCAAAATTTACTATAGAAAAGGCAATCCCTGGCGTAATTAAATTTGAGACAGTAAAAAATGAATTTTTGAATAATTTACTATAGAAAAGGCAATCCCTGGCGTAATTAAAATTTGCGACACTAAACAATTAGTTTTTGCAAAAATTTACTATAGAAAAGGCAATCCTGGCGTAATCAAAATTTGCGACAGTATAAAATTATTTTTTGAATAATTTACTATAGAAAAGGCAATCCGGGCGTAATTAAAATTTGAGACAGTAAAAAATGAATTTTTGAATAATTTACTATAGAAAAGGCAATCCCTGTCGTAATTAAAATTTGAGACAGTAAAAAATTAATTTTTGAATAATTTACTATAGAAAAGGCAATCCCTGGCGTAATTAAAATTTGGGACAGTAAAAAATGAACTTTTGAATAATTTACTATACAAAAGGCAATCCTGGCGTATTTAAAATTTGCAACAGTAAAAAATTATTTTTTGAATAATTTACTATAGAAAAGGCAATCCCTGGCGTAATTAAAATTTGCGACACTAAACAATTAGTTTTTGCAAAATTTACTATAGAAAAGGCAATCCCTGGCGTAATTAAAATTTGCGACAGTATAAAATTATTTTTTGAATAATTTACTATAGAAAAGGCAATCCCTGGCGCAATTATAATTTGCGACAGTAAACAATTATTTTTTGAATAATTTACTATAGAAAAAGGCAATCCTGGCGTAATTAAAATTTGCGACAGTAAAAAATTAATTTTTGAATAATTTACTATAGAAAAGGCAATCCCTGGCGTAATTAAAATTTGAGGACAGTAAAAAATTATTTTTTGAATAATTTACTATAGAAAAGGCAATCCTGGCGTAATTAAAATTTGCGACAGTAAAAAATTATTTTTTGAATAATTTACTATAGAAAAGGGAATCCCTGGCGTAATGAAAATTTGAGACAGTAAAAAATTATTTTTTGAATAATTTACTATAGAAAAGGCAATCCCTGGCGTAATTAAAATTTGAGACAGTAAAAAATGAATTTTTGAATAATTTACTATAGAAAAGGCAATCCCTGGCGTAATTAAAATTTGAGGACACTAACAATTATTTTTGCAAAATTTACTATAGAAAAGGCAATCCCTGGCGTAATTAAAATTTGCGACACTAAACAATTAGTTTTTGCAAAATTTACTATAGAAAAGGCAATCCCTGGCGTAATTAAAATTTGCGACAGTATAAAATTATTTTTGAATAATTTACTATAGAAAAGGCAATCCCTGGCGTAATTATAATTTGCGACAGTAAACAATTATTTTTTGAATAATTTACTATAGAAAAGGCAATCCTGGCGTAATTAAAATTTGCGATAGTAAAAAATTAATTTTTGAATAATTTACTATAGAAAAGGCAATCCCTGGCGTAATTAAAAATTTGAGACAGTAAAAAATTATTTTTGAATAATTTACTATAGAAAAGGCAATCCCTGGCGTAATTAAAATTTGCGACAGTAAAAAATTATTTTTTGAATAATTTACTATAGAAAAGGAATCCCTGGCGTAATGAAAATTTGAGACAGTAAAAAATTATTTTTGAATAATTTACTATAGAAAAGGCAATCCCTGGCGTAATTAAAATTTGAGACAGTAAAAAATGAATTTTTGAATAATTTACTATAGAAAAGGCAATCCCTGGCGTAATTAAAATTTGAGACACTAAACAATTATTTTTTGCAAAATTTACTATAGAAAAGGCAATCCCTGGCGTAATTAAAATTTGAGACAGAAAAAAATTAATTTTTGAAAATTTACTATAGAAAAGGCAATCCCTGGCGTAATTAAAATTTGAGACAGTAAAAAATGAATTTTTGAATAATTTACTATAGAAAAGGCAATCCCTGGCGTAATTAAAATTTGCGACAGTAAAAAATTATTTTTTGAATAATTTACTATAGAAAAGGCAATCCCCTGGCGTAATTAAATTTGCGACAGTAAAAAATTAATTTTGAATAATTTACTATAGAAAAGGCAATCCCTGGCGTAATTAAAATTTTGAGACAGTAAAAAATTATTTTTTGAATAATTTACTATAGAAAAGGCAATCCCTGGCGTAATTAAAATTTGCGACAGTAAAAAATTATTTTTTGAATAATTTACTATAGAAAAGGGAATCCTGGCGTAATGAAAATTTGAGACAGTAAAAATTATTTTTTGAATAATTTACTATAGAAAAGGCAATCCTGCGTAATTAAAATTTGCAACAGTAAAAAATGAATTTTTGAATAATTTACTATAGAAAAGGCAATCCTGGCGTAATTAAAATTTGAGACACTAAACAATTATTTTTTGCAAAATTTACTATAGAAAAGGCAATCCCTGGCGTAATTAAAATTTGCGACACTAAACAATTAGTTTTTGCAAAATTTACTATAGAAAAGGCAATCCTGGCGTAATTAAAATTTGCGACAGTATAAAATTATTTTTTGAATAATTTACTATAGAAAAGGCAATCCCTGGCGTAATATAATTTGCGACAGTAAACAATTATTTTTTGAATAATTTACTATAGAAAAGGCAATCCCTGGCGTAATTAAAATTTGCGACAGTAAAAAATTAATTTTTGAATAATTTACTATAGAAAAGGCAATCCCTGGCGTAATTAAAATTTGAGACAGTAAAAAATTATTTTTTGAATAATTTACTATAGAAAAGGCAATCCCTGGCGTAATTAAAATTTGCGACAGTAAAAAATTATTTTTGAATAATTTACTATAGAAAAGGGAATCCCTGGCGTAATGAAAATTTGAGACAGTAAAAAATTATTTTTTGAATAATTTACTATAGAAAAGGCAATCCCTGGCGTAATTAAAATTTGAGACAGTAAAAAATGAATTTTTGAATAATTTACTATAGAAAAGGCAATCCCTGGCGTAATTAAAATTTGCGACACTAAACAATTAGTTTTTGCAAAATTTACTATAGAAAAGGCAATCCTGGCGTAATCAAAATTTGCGACAGTATAAAATTATTTTTTGAATAATTTACTATAGAAAAGGCAATCCCGGGCGTAATTAAAATTTGAGACAGTAAAAAATGAATTTTGAATAATTTACTATAGAAAAGGCAATCCCTGTCGTAATTAAAATTTGAGACAGTAAAAAATTAATTTTTGAATAATTTACTATAGAAAAGGCAATCCCTGGCGTAATTAAAATTTGGGACAGTAAAAAATGAACTTTTGAATAATTTACTATACAAAAGGCAATCCCTGGCGTATTTAAAATTTGCAACAGTAAAAAATTATTTTTTGAATAATTTACTATAGAAAAGGCAATGCCTGGCGTAATTAAAATTTGCGACACTAAACAATTAGTTTTTGCAAAATTTACTATAGAAAAGGCAATCCCTGGCGTAATTAAAATTTGCGACAGTATAAAATTATTTTTTGAATAATTTACTATAGAAAAGGCAATCCCTGGCGTAATTATAATTTGCGACAGTAAACAATTATTTTTTGAATAATTTACTATAGAAAAAGGCAATCCCTGGCGTAATTAAAATTTGCGACAGTAAAAAATTAATTTTGAATAATTTACTATAGAAAAGGCAATCCCTGGCGTAATTAAAATTTGAGACAGTAAAAAATTATTTTTGAATAATTTACTATAGAAAAGGCAATCCCTGGCGTAATTAAAATTTGCGACAGTAAAAAATTATTTTTTGAATAATTTACTATAGAAAAGGGAATCCTGGCGTAATGAAAATTTGAGACAGTAAAAAATTATTTTTTTTGAATAATTTACTATAGAAAAGGCAATCCCTGGCGTAATTAAAATTTGAGACAGTAAAAAATGAATTTTTTGAATAATTTACTATAGAAAAGGCAATCCCTGGCGTAATTAAAATTTGAGACACTAAACAATTATTTTTTGCAAAATTTACTATAGAAAAGGCAATCCCTGGCGTAATTAAAATTTGAGACAGAAAAAAATTAATCTTTGAAAATTTACTATAGAAAAGGCAATCCCTGGCGTAATTAAAATTTGAGACAGTAAAAAATGAATTTTTGAATAATTTACTATAGAAAAGGCAATCCCTGGCGTAATTAAAAATTTGCGACAGTAAAAAATTATTTTTTGAATAATTTACTATAGAAAAGGCAATCCCTGGCGTAATTAAAATTTGCGACAGAAAAAAATTATTTTTTGAATAATTTACTATAGAAAAGGCAATCCCTGGCGTAATTAAAATTTGCGACACTAAACAATTATTTTTTGCAAAATTTACTATAGAAAAGGCAATCCCTGGCGTAATTAAAATTTGAGACAGTAAAAAATGAATTTTTGAATAATTTACTATAGAAAAGGCAATCCCTGGCGTAATTAAAATTTGAGACAGTAAAAAATGAATTTTGAATAATTTACTATAGAAAAGGCAATCCCTGGCGTAATTAAAATTTGCGACAGAAAAAAATTAATTTTTGCAAAATTTACTATAGAAAAGGCAATCCCTGGCGTAATTAAAATTTGAGACAGTAAAAAATTATTTTTTGAATAATTTACTATAGAAAAGGCAATCCCTGGCGTAATTAAAATTTGAGACACTAAACAATTATTTTTGCAAAATTTACTATAGAAAAGGCAATCCCTGGCGTAATTAAAATTTGAGACACTAAAAAATTATTTTTTGAATAATTTACTATAGAAAAGGCAATCCCTGGCGTAATTAAAATTTGAGACACTAAACAATTATTTTTTGCAAAATTTACTATAGAAAAGGCAATCCCTGGCGTAATTAAAATTTTAGACACTAAACAATTATTTTTTGAATAATTTACTATAGAAAAGGCAATCCCTGGCGTAATTAAAATTTGAGACAGAAAAAATTAATTTTTGCAAAATTTACTATAGAAAAGGCAATCCCTGGCGTAATTAAAATTTGAGACAGAAAAAAATTAATTTTTGCAAAATTTACTATAGAAAAGGCAATCCTGGCGTAATTAAAATTTGCGACAGTAAAAATTAGTTTTTGCAAAATTTACTATAGAAAAGCAATCCCTGGCGTAATTAAAATTTGAGACACTAAACAATTATTTTTTGCAAAATTTACTATAGAAAAGGCAATCCCTGGCGTAATTAAAATTTGCGACAGTAAAAAATTAGTTTTTGCAAAATTTACTATAGAAAAGGCAATCCCTGGCGTAATTAAAATTTGCGACAGTATAAAATTATTTTTTGAATAATTTACTATAGAAAAGGCAATCCCTGGCGTAATTAAAATTTGCGACACTAAACAATTATTTTTTGCAAAATTCACTATAGAAAAGGCAATCCCTGGCGTAATTAAAATTTGCGACACTAAACAATTAGTTTTTGCAAAATTTACTATAGAAAAGGCAATCCCTGGCGTAATTAAAATTTGCGACAGTATAAAATTATTTTTTGAATAATTTACTATAGAAAAGGCAATCCCTGGCGTAATTAAAATTTGAGACAGTAAAAAATGAATTTTTGAATAATTTACTATAGAAAAGGCAATCCCTGTCGTAATTAAAATTTGAGACAGTAAAAAATTAATTTCGAATAATTTACTATAGAAAAGGCAATCCTGGCGCAATTAAAATTTGCGACAGAAAAAAATTAATTTTTGCAAAATTTACTATAGAAAAGGTAATCCCTGGCGTAATTAAAATTTGCGACAGTATAAAATTATTTTTTGAATAATTTACCATAGAAAAGGCAATCCCTGGCGTAATTAAAATTTGCGACAGTATAAAATTATTTTTTGAATAATTTACTATAGAAAAGGGATTGGCGTAATTAAAATTTGAGACAGTAAAAAATGATTTTTTGAATAATTTACTATAGAAAAGGCAATCCCTGGCGTAATTAAAATTTGAGACAGTAAAAAATGAATTTTTGAATAATTTACTATAGAAAAGGCAATCCCTGGCGTAATTAAAATTTGCGACAGAAAAAAATTAATTTTTGAATAATTTACTATAGAAAAGGCAATCCCTGGCGTAATTAAAATTTGCGACAGTAAAAAATTATTTTTTGAATAATTTACTATAGAAAAGGCAATCCTTGGCGTAATTAAAATTTGCGACAGAAAAAAAATTAATTTTTGAATAATTTACTATAGAAAAGGGATCTCTGGCGTAATTAAAATTTGCGACAGAAAAAAATTATTTTTTGAATAATTTACTATAGGAAAGGCCCTGGCGTAATTAAAATTTGAGAGAGTAAAAAATGAATTTTTGAATAATTTACTATAGAAAAGGCAATCCCTGGCATAATTATAATTTGCGACAGTAAACAATTATTTTTTGAATAATTTACTATAGAAAAGGCAATCCCTGGCGTAATTAAAATTTGAGACAGTAAAAAATGAATTTTTGAATAATTTACTATACAAAAGGCAATCCCTGGCGTATTTAAAATTTGCAACAGTAAAAAATTATTTTTTGAATAATTTACTATAGAAAAGGCAATCCCTGGTGTAATTAAAATTTGCGACACTAAACAATTAGTTTTTGCAAAATTTACTATAGAAAAGGCAATCCCTGGCGTAATTAAAATTTGCGACAGTATAAAATTATTTTTTGAATAATTTACTATAGAAAAGGCAATCCCTGGCGTAATTAAAATTTGAGACAGTAAAAAATGAATTTTTGAATAATTTACTATAGAAAAGGCAATCCCTGGCGTAATTAAAATTTGCGACACTAAACAATTAGTTTTTGCAAAATTTACTATAGAAAAGGCAATCCCTGGCGTAATTAAAATTTGCGACAGTATAAAATTATTTTTTGAATAATTTACTATAGAAAAGGCAATCCCTGGCGTAATTAAAATTTGAGACAGTAAAAAATGAATTTTTGAATAATTTACTATAGAAAAGGCAATCCCTGTCGTAATTAAAATTTGAGACAGTAAAAAATTAATTTTTGAATAATTTACTATAGAAAAGGCAATCCCTGGCGCAATTAAAATTTGCGACAGAAAAAAATTAATTTTTGCAAAATTTACTATAGAAAAGGTAATCCCTGGCGTAATTAAAATTTGCGACAGTATAAAATTATTTTTTGAATAATTTACTATAGAAAAGGCAATCCCTGGCGTAATTAAAATTTGCGACAGTATAAAATTATTTTTTGAATAATTTACTATAGAAAAGGGATTGGCGTAATTAAAATTTGAGACAGTAAAAAATGATTTTTTGAATAATTTACTATAGAAAAGGCAATCCCTGGCGTAATTAAAATTTGAGACAGTAAAAAATGAATTTTTGAATAATTTACTATAGAAAAGGCAATCCCTGGCGTAATTAAAATTTGCGACAGAAAAAAATTAATTTTTGAATAATTTACTATAGAAAAGGCAATCCCTGGCGTAATTAAAATTTGCGACAGTAAAAAATTATTTTTTGAATAATTTACTATAGAAAAGGCAATCCTTGGCGTAATTAAAATTTGCGACAGAAAAAAATTAATTTTTGAATAATTTACTATAGAAAAGGGAATCTCTGGCGTAATTAAAATTTGCGACAGAAAAAAATTATTTTTTGAATAATTTACTATAGGAAAGGCAATCCCTGGCGTAATTAAAATTTGAGAGAGTAAAAAATGAATTTTTGAATAATTTACTATAGAAAAGGCAATCCCTGGCGTAATTATAATTTGCGACAGTAAACAATTATTTTTTGAATAATTTACTATAGAAAAGGCAATCCCTGGCGTAATTAAAATTTGAGACAGTAAAAAATGAATTTTTGAATAATTTACTATACAAAAGGCAATCCCTGGCGTATTTAAAATTTGCAACAGTAAAAAATTATTTTTTGAATAATTTACTATAGAAAAGGCAATCCCTGGTGTAATTAAAATTTGCGACACTAAACAATTAGTTTTTGCAAAATTTACTATAGAAAAGGCAATCCCTGGCGTAATTAAAATTTGCGACAGTATAAAATTATTTTTTGAATAATTTACTATAGAAAAGGCAATCCCTGGCGTAATTAAAATTTGAGACAGTAAAAAATGAATTTTTGAATAATTTACTATAGAAAAGGCAATCCCTGGCGTAATTAAAATTTGCAACAGTAAAAAATTATTTTTTGCAAAATTTACTATAGAAAAGGCAATCCCTGGCGTAATTATAATTTGCGACAGTAACAATTATTTTTTGAATAATTTACTATAGAAAAGGCAATCCCTGGCGTAATTAAAATTTGCGACAGTAAAAAATTAATTTTTGAATAATTTACTATAGAAAAGGCAATCCCTGGCGTAATTAAAATTTGCGACAGTAAAAAATTATTTTTTGAATAATTTACTATAGAAAAGGCAATCCCTGGCGTAATTAAAATTTGCGACAGAAAAAAATTATTTTTTGACTAATTTACTATAGAAAAGGCAATCCCTGGCGTAATTAAAATTTGCGACACTAAACAATTATTTTTTGCAAAATTTACTATAGAAAAGGCAATCCCTGGCGTAATTAAAATTTGAGACAGTAACAAATGAATTTTTGAATAATTTACTATAGAAAAGGCAATCCCTGGCGTAATTAAAATTTGAGACAGTAAAAAATGAATTTTTGAATAATTTACTATAGAAAAGGCAATCCCTGGCCTAATTAAAATTTGCGACAGAAAAAAATTAATTTTTGCAAAATTTACTATAGAAAAGGCAATCCCTGGCGTAATTAAAATTTGAGACAGTAAAAAATTATTTTTTGAATAATTTACTATAGAAAAGGCAATCCCTGGCGTAATTAAAATTTGCGACAGAAAAAAATTATTTTTTGAATAATTTACTATAGAAAAGGCAATCCCTGGCGTAATTAAAATTTGCGACACTAAACAATTATTTTTTGCAAAATTTACTATAGAAAAGGCAATCCCTGGCGTAATTAAAATTTGCGACAGTAAAAAATTATTTTTTGCAAAATTTACTATAGAAAAGGCAATCCCTGGCGTAATTAAAATTTGCGATAGTAAAAAATGAATTTCTGAATAATTTACTATAGAAAAGGCAATCCCTGGCGTAATTAAAATTTGCGACAGTAAAAAATTATTTTTTGAATAATTTACTATAGAAAAGGCAATCCCTGGCGTAATTAAAATTTGAGACAGTAAAAAATGAATTTTTGAATAATTTACTATAGAAAAGGCAATCCCTGGCGTAATTAAAATTTGAGACAGTAAAAAATGAATTTTTGAATAATTTACTATAGAAAAGGCAATCCCTGGCGTAATTAAAATTTGCGACAGTAAAAAATTATTTTTCGAATAATTTACTATAGAAAAGGCAATCCCTGGCGTAATTAAAATTTGCGACAGAAAAAAATTAATTTTTGCAAAATTTACTATAGAAAAGGCAATCCCTAGCGTAATTAAAATTTGAGACAGTAAAAAATTATTTTTTGAATAATTTACTATAGAAAAGGCAATCCCTGGCGTAATTAAAATTTGAGACACTAAACAATTATTTTTTTGCTAAATTTACTATAGAAAAGGCAATCCCTGGCGTAATTAAAATTTGAGACACTAAAAAATTATTTTTTGAATAATTTACTATAGAAAAGGCAATCCCTGGCGTAATTAAAATTTGCGACAGAAAAAAATTAATTTTTGCAAAATTTACTATAGAAAAGGTAATCCCTGGCGTAATTAAAATTTGCGACAGTATAAAATTATTTTTTGCAAAATTTACTATAGAAAAGGTAATCCCTGGCGTAATTAAAATTTGCGACAGTATAAAATTAGTTTTTGAATAATTTACTATAGAAAAGGCAATCCCTGGCGTAATTAAAATTTGCGACAGTATAAAATTATTTTTTGAATAATTTACTATAGAAAAGGGATTGGCGTAATTAAAATTTGAGACAGTAAAAAATGATTTTTTGAATAATTTACTATAGAAAAGGCAATCCCTGGCGTAATTAAAATTTGCGACAGTAAAAAATTATTTTTTGAATAATTTACTATAGAAAAGGCAATCCTTGGCGTAATTAAAATTTGCGACAGAAAAAAATTAATTTTTGAATAATTTACTATAGAAAAGGCAATCTCTGGCGTAATTAAAATTTGCGACAGAAAAAAATTATTTTTTGAATAATTTACTATAGGAAAGGCAATCCCTGGCGTAATTAAAATTTGAGAGAGTAAAAAATGAATTTTTGAATAATTTACTATAGAAAAGGCAATCCCTGGCGTAATTATAATTTGCGACAGTAAACAATTATTTTTTGAATAATTTACTATAGAAAAGGCAATCCCTGGCGTAATTAAAATTTGAGACAGTAAAAAATGAATTTTTGAATAATTTACTATACAAAAGGCAATCCCTGGCGTATTTAAAATTTGCAACAGTAAAAAATTATTTTTTGAATAATTTACTATAGAAAAGGCAATCCCTGGCGTAATTAAAATTTGCGACACTAAACAATTAGTTTTTGCAAAATTTACTATAGAAAAGGCAATCCCTGGCGTAATTAAAATTTGCGACAGTATAAAATTATTTTTTGTATAATTTACTATAGAAAAGGCAATCCCTGGCGTAATTAAAATTTGAGACAGTAAAAAATGAATTTTTGAATAATTTACTATAGAAAAGGCAATCCCTGGCGTAATTAAAATTTGCAACAGTAAAAAATTATTTTTTGCAAAATTTACTATAGAAAAGGCAATCCCTGGCGTAATTATAATTTGCGACAGTAACAATTATTTTTTGAATAATTTACTATAGAAAAGGCAATCCCTGGCGTAATTAAAATTTGCGACAGTAAAAAATTAATTTTTGAATAATTTACTATAGAAAAGGCAATCCCTGGCGTAATTAAAATTTGCGACAGTAAAAAAATATTTTTTGAATAATTTACTATAGAAAAGGCAATCCTTGGCGTAATTAAAATTTGCGACAGAAAAAAATTATTTTTTGACTAATTTACTATAGAAAAGGCAATCCCTGGCGTAATTAAAATTTGCGACACTAAACAATTATTTTTTGCAAAATTTACTATAGAAAAGGCAATCCCTGGCGTAATTAAAATTTGAGACAGTAAAAAATGAATTTTTGAATAATTTACTATAGAAAAGGCAGTCCCTGGCGTAATTAAAATTTGAGACAGTAAAAAATGAATTTTTGAATAATTTACTATAGAAAAGGCAATCCCTGGCCTAATTAAAATTTGCGACAGAAAAAAATTAATTTTTGCAAAATTTACTATAGAAAAGGCAATCCCTGGCGTAATTAAAATTTGAGACAGTAAAAAATTATTTTTTGAATAATTTACTATAGAAAAGGCAATCCCTGGCGTAATTAAAATTTGCGACAGAAAAAAATTATTTTTTGAATAATTTACTATAGAAAAGGCAATCCCTGGCGTAATTAAAATTTGCGACACTAAACAATTATTTTTTGCAAAATTTACTATAGAAAACGCAATCCCTGGCGTAATTAAAATTTGCGACAGTAAAAAATTATTTTTTGCAAAATTTACTATAGAAAAGGCAATCCCTGGCGTAATTAAAATTTGCGACAGTAAAAAATGAATTTCTGAATAATTTACTATAGAAAAGGCAATCCCTGGCGTAATTAAAATTTGCGACAGTAAAAAATTATTTTTTGAATAATTTACTATAGAAAAGGCAATCCCTGGCGAAATTAAAATTTGAGACAGTAAAAAATGAATTTTTGAATAATTTACTATAGAAAAGGCAATCCCTGGCGTAATTAAAATTTGAGACAGTAAAAAATGAATTTTTGAATAATTTACTATAGAAAAGGCAATCCCTGGCGTAATTAAAATTTGCGACAGTAAAAAATTATTTTTCGAATAATTTACTATAGAAAAGGCAATCCCTGGCGTAATTAAAATTTGCGACAGAAAAAAATTATTTTTTGAATAATTTACTATAGAAAAGGCAATCCCTGGCGTAATTAAAATTTGCGACACTAAACAATTATTTTTTGCAAAATTTACTATAGAAAAGGCAATCCCTGGCGTAATTAAAATTTGAGACAGTAAAAAATGAATTTTTGAATAATTTACTATAGAAAAGGCAATCCCTGGCGTAATTAAAATTTGAGACAGTAAAAAATGAATTTTTGAATAATTTACTATAGAAAAGGCAATCCCTGGCGTAATTAAAATTTGCGACAGAAAAAATTAATTTTTGCAAAATTTACTATAGAAAAGGCAATCCCTAGCGTAATTAAAATTTGAGACAGTAAAAAATTATTTTTTCAATAATTTACTATAGAAAAGGCAATCCCTGGCGTAATTAAAATTTGAGACACTAAACAATTATTTTTTGCAAAATTTACTATAGAAAAGGCAATCCCTGGCGTAATTAAAATTTGAGACACTAAAAAATTATTTTTTGAATAATTTACTATAGAAAATGCAATCCCTGGCGTAATTAAAATTTGAGACACTAAACAATTATTTTTTGCAAAATTTACTATAGAAAAGGCAATCCCTGGCGTAATTAAAATTTTAGACACTAAACAATTATTTTTTGAATAATTTACTATAGAAAAGGCAATCCCTGGCGTAATTAAACTTTGCGACAGTATAAAATTATTTTTTGAATAATTTACTATAGAAAAGGGATTGGCGTAATTAAAATTTGAGACAGTAAAAAATGATTTTTTGAATAATTTACTATAGAAAAGGCAATCCCTGGCGTAATTAAAATTTGAGACAGTAAAAAATGAATTTTTGAATAATTTACTATAGAAAAGGCAATCCCTGGCGTAATTAAAATTTGCGACAGAAAAAAATTAATTTTTGAATAATTTACTATAGAAAAGGCAATCCCTGGCGTAATTAAAATTTGCGACAGTAAAAAATTATTTTTTGAATAATTTACAATAGAAAAGGCAATCCTTGGCGTAATTAAAATTTGCGACAGAAAAAAATTAATTTTTGAATAATTTACTATAGAAAAGGCAATCTCTGGCGTAATTAAAATTTGCGACAGAAAAATTATTTTTTGAATAATTTACTATAGGAAAGGCAATCCCTGGCGTAATTAAAATTTGAGAGAGTAAAAAATGAATTTTTGAATAATTTACTATAGAAAAGGCAATCCCTGGCGTAATTATAATTTGCGACAGTAAACAATTATTTTTTGAATAATTTACTATAGAAAAGGCAATCCCTGGCGTAATTAAAATTTGAGACAGTAAAAAATGAATTTTTGAATAATTTACTATACAAAAGGCAATCCCTGGCGTATTTAAAATTTGCAACAGTAAAAAATTATTTTTTGAATAATTTACTATAGAAAAGGCAATCCCTGGCGTAATTAAAATTTGCGACACTAAACCAATTAGTTTTTGCAAAATTTACTATAGAAAAGGCAATCCCTGGCGTAATTAAAATTTGCGACAGTATAAAAATTATTTTTTGAATAATTTACTATAGAAAAGGCAATCCCTGGCGTAATTAAAATTTGAGACAGTAAAAAATGAATTTTTGAATAATTTACTATAGAAAAGGCAATCCCTGGCGTAATTAAAATTTGCAACAGTAAAAAATTATTTTTTGCAAAATTTACTATAGAAAAGGCAATCCCTGGCGTAATTATAATTTGCGACAGTAACAATTATTTTTTGAATAATTTACTATAGCAAAGGCAATCCCTGGCGTAATTAAAATTTGCGACAGTAAAAAATTAATTTTTGAATAATTTACTATAGAAAAGGCAATCCCTGGCGTAATTAAAATTTGCGACAGTAAAAAATTATTTTTTGAATAATTTACTATAGAAAAGGCAATCCCTGGCGTAATTAAAATTTGCGACAGAAAAAAATTATTTTTTGACTAATTTACTATAGAAAAGGCAATCCCTGGCGTAGTTAAAATTTGCGACACTAAACAATTATTTTTTGCAAAATTTACTATAGAAAAGGCAATCCCTGGCGTAATTAAAATTTGAGACAGTAAAAAATGAATTTTTGAATAATTTACTATAGAAAAGGCAATCCCTGGCGTAATTAAAATTTGAGACAGTAAAAAATGAATTTTTGAATAATTTACTTTAGAAAAGGCAATCCCTGGCCTAATTAAAATTTGCGACAGAAAAAAATTAATTTTTGCAAAATTTACTATAGAAAAGGCAATCCCTGGCGTAATTAAAATTTGAGACAGTAAAAATTATTTTTTGAATAATTTACTATAGAAAAGGCAATCCCTGGCGTAATTAAAATTTGCGACAGAAAAAAATTATTTTTTGAATAATTTACTATAGAAAAGGCAATCCCTGGCGTAATTAAAATTTGCGACACTAAACAATTATTTTTTGCAAAATTTACTATAGAAAAGGCAATCCCTGGCGTAATTAAAATTTGCGACAGTAAAAAAATTTTTTTTTGCAAAATTTACTATAGAAAAAGCAATCCCTGGCGTAATAAAATTTGCGACAGTAAAAAATGAATTTTTGAATAATTTACTATAGAAAAGGCAATCCCTGGCGTAATTAAAATTTGCGACAGTAAAAAATTATTTTTTGAATAATTTACTATAGAAAAGGCAATCCCTGGCGTAATTAAAATTTGAGACAGTAAAAAATTATTTTTCGAATAATTTACTATAGAAAAGGCAATCCCTGGCGTAATTAAAATTTGAGACAGTAAAAAATGAATTTTTGAATAATTCACTATAGAAAAGGCAGTCCCTGGCGTAATTAAAATTTGCGACAGAAAAAAATTAATTTTTGCAAAATTTACTATAGAAGAGGCAATCCCCAGCGTAATTAAAATTTGAGACAGTAAAAAATTATTTTTTGAATAATTTACTATAGAAAAGGCAATCCCTGGCGTAATTAAAATTTGAGACACTAAACAATTATTTTTTGCAAAATTTACTATAGAAAAGGCAATCCCTGGCGTAATTAAAATTTGAGACACTAAAAAATTATTTTTTGAATAATTTACTATAGAAAAGGCAATCCCTGGCGTAATTAAAACTTGAGACACTAAACAATTATTTTTTGCAAAATTTACTATAGAAAAGGCAATCCCTGGCGTAATTAAAATTTTAGACACTAAACAATTATTTTTTGAATAATTTACTATAGAAAAGGCAATCCCTGGCGTAATTAAAATTTGCGACAGTATAAAATTATTTTTTGAATAATTTACTATAGAAAAGGGATTGGCGTAATTAAAATTTGCGACAGAAAAAAATTATTTTTTGAATAATTTACTATAGGAAAGGCAATCCCTGGCGTAATTAAAATTTGAGACAGTAAAAAATGAATTTTTGAATAATTTACTATACAAAAGGCAATCCCTGGCGTATTTAAAATTTGCAAGAGTAAAAAATTATTTTTTGAATAATTTACTATAGAAAAGGCAATCCCTGGCGTAATTAAAATTTGCGACACTAAACAATTAGTTTTTGCAAAATTTACTATAGAAAAGGCAATCCCTGGCGTAATTAAAATTTGCGACAGTATAAAATTATTTTTTGAATAATTTACTATAGAAAAGGCAATCCCTGGCGTAATTAAAATTTGAGACAGTAAAAAATGAATTTTTGAATAATTTACTATAGAAAAGGCAATCCCTGGCGTAATTAAAATTTGCAACAGTAAAAAATTATTTTTTGCAAAATTTACTATAGAAAAGGCAATCCCTGGCGTAATTATAATTTGCGACAGTACCAATTATTTTTTGAATAATTTACTATAGAAAAGGCAATCCCTGGCGTAATTAAAATTTGCGACAGTAAAAAATTAATTTTTGAATAATTTACTATAGAAAAGGCAATCCCTGGCGTAATTAAAATTTGCGACAGTAAAAAATTATTTTTTGAATAATTTACTATAGAAAAGGCAATCCCTGGCGTAATTAAAATTTGCGACAGAAAAAAATTATTTTTTGACTAATTTACTATAGAAAAGGCAATCCCTGGCGTAATTAAAATTTGCGACACTAAACAATTATTTTTTGCAAAATTTACTATAGAAAAGGCAATCCCTGGCGTAATTAAAATTTGAGACAGTAAAAAATGAATTTTTGAATAATTTACTATAGAAAAGGCAATCCCTGGCGTAATTAAAATTTGAGACAGTAAAAAATGAATTTTTGAATAATTTACTATAGAAAAGGCAATCCCTGGCCTAATTAAAATTTGCGACAGAAAAAAATTAATTTTTGCAAAATTTACTATAGAAAAGGCAATCCCTGGCGTAATTAAAATTTGAGACAGTAAAAAATTATTTTTTGAATAATTTACTATAGAAAAGGCAATCCCTGGCGTAATTAAAATTTGCGACAGAAAAAAATTATTTTTTGAATAATTTACTATAGAAAAGGCAATCCCTGGCGTAATTAAAATTTGCGACACTAAACAATTATTTTTTGCAAAATTTACTATAGAAAAGGCAATCCCTGGCGTAATTAAAATTTGCGACAGTAAAAAATTATTTTTTTGCAAAATTTACTATAGAAAAGGCAATCCCTGGCGTAATTAAAATTTGCGACAGTAAAAAATGAATTTTTGAATAATTTACTATAGAAAAGGCAATCCCTGGCGTAATTAAAATTTGCGACAGTAAAAAATTATTTTTTGAATAATTTACTATAGAAAAGGCAATCCCTGGCGTAATTAAAATTTGAGACAGTAAAAAATGAATTTTTGAATAATTTACTATAGAAAAGGCAATCCCTGGCGTAATTAAAATTTGAGACAGTAAAAAATGAATTTTTGAATAATTTACTATAGAAAAGGCAATCCCTGGCGTAATTAAAATTTGCGACAGTAAAAAATTATTTTTCGAATAATTTACTATAGAAAAGGCAATCCCTGGCGTAATTAAAATTTGCGACAGAAAAAAATTATTTTTTGAATAATTTACTATAGAAAAGGCAATCCCTGGCGTAATTAAAATTTGCGACACTAAACAATTATTTTTTGCAAAATTTACTATAGAAAAGGCAATCCCTGGCGTAATTAAAATTTGAGACAGTAAAAAATGAATTTTTGAATAATTTACTATAGAAAAGGCAATCCCTGGCGTAATTAAAATTTGAGACAGTAAAAAATGAATTTTTGAATAATTTACTATAGAAAAGGCAATCCCTGGCGTAATTAAAATTTGCGACAGAAAAAAATTAATTTTTGCAAAATTTACTATAGAAAAGGCAATCCCTAGCGTAATTAAAATTTGAGACAGTAAAAAATTATTTTTTGAATAATTTACTATAGAAAAGGCAATCCCTGGCGTAATTAAAATTTGAGACACTAAACAATTATTTTTTGCAAAATTTACTATAGAAAAGGCAATCCCTGGCGAAATTAAAATTTGAGACACTAAAAAATTATTTTTTGAATAATTTACTATAGAAAAGGCAATCCCTGGCGTAATTAAAATTTGAGACACTAAACAATTATTTTTTGCAAAATTTACTATAGAAAAGGCAATCCCTGGCGTAATTAAAATTTTAGACACTAAACAATTATTTTTTGAATAATTTACTATAGAAAAGGCAATCCCTTGCGTAATTAAAATTTGAGACAGTAAAAAATGAAGTTTTGAATAATTTACTATAGAAAAGGCAATCCCTGGCGTAATTAAAATTTGCGACAGAAAAAAATTAATTTTTGCAAAATTTACTATAGAAAAGGCAATCCCTGGCGTAATTAAAATTTGAGACAGTAAAAAATTATTTTTTGAATAATTTACTATAGAAAAGGCAAGTCCTGGCGTAATTAAAATTTGAGACACTAAACAATTATTTTTTGCAAAATTTACTATAGAAAAGGCAATCCCTGGCGTAATTAAAATTTGAGACACTAAAAAATTATTTTTTGAATAATTTACTATAGAAAAGGCAATCCCTGGCGTAATTAAAATTTGAGACACTAAACAATTATTTTTTGCAAAATTTACTATAGAAAAGGCAATCCCTGGCGTAATTAAAATTTGAGACACTAAACAATTATTTTTTGAATAATTTACTATAGAAAAGGCAATTCCTGGCGTAATTAAAATTTTAGACAGAAAAAAATTAATTTTTGCAAAACTTACTATAGAAAAGGCAATACCTGGCGTAATTAAAATTTGAGACAGAAAAAAATTAATTTTTGCAAAATTTGCTATAGAAAAGGCAATCCCTGGCGTAATTAAAATTTGAGACAGTAAAAAATTATCTTTTGAATAATTTACTATAGAAAAGCAATCCGTGGCGTAATTAAAATTTGAGACACTAAACAATTATTTTTTGGAAAATTTACTATAGAAAAGGCAATCCCTGGCGTAATTAAAATTTGCGACAGTAAAAAATTAGTTTTTGCAAAATTTACTTTAGAAAAGGCAATCCCTGGCGTAATTAAAATTTGCGACAGTAAAAAATTATTTTTTGAATAATTTACTATAGAAAAGGCAATCCCTGGCGTAATTAAAAT
>CAWVNZ010002533.1:0-16000 GCA_963930735.1 Dioctria linearis | reverse complement strand
CTGGCGTATTTAAAATTTGCGACAGTATAAAAATTTAAATTTTGAAAAATTTACTATAGAAAAGGCAATCCCTGGCGCAATTAAAATTTGCGACAGCAAAAATTATATTTTGAAAAATTTACTATAGAAAAGGCAATCCCTGGCGTATTTAAAATTTGCGACAGTAGAAAATTATTTTTAGAAAAATTTACTATAGAAAAGGCAATCCCTGGCGCAATTAAAATTTGCGACAGTAAAAAATTAGTTTTTGAAAAATTTACTGCAGAAAAGGTAATCCCTGGCTGAATTAAAATTTGCGACAGTAAAAAATTATTTTTTGAATAATTTACTATAGAAAAGGCAATCCCTGGCGTATTTGAAATTTGCGACAGTATAAAATAAAATTTTGAAAAATTTACTATAGAAAAGGCAATCCCTGGCGCAATTAAAATTTTCGACAGTAATAAATTAATTTTTGAAAAATTTACTATAGAAAAGGCAATCCCTTGCGTATTTAAAATTTGCGACAGTAAAAAATTAATTTGTGAAAAATTTACTATAGAAAAGGCAATCCCTTGCGTATTTAAAATTTGCGACAGTAGAAAATTATTCTTTGAAAAATTTACTATAGAAAAGGCAATCCCTGGCGTATTTAAAATTTTCGACAGTAAAAAATTATTTTTTGAAAAATTTACTATACAAAAGGCAATGCCTGGCGTATTTAAAATTTGCGACAGTAGAAAAATTTAAATTTTGAAAAATTTGCTATAGAAAAGGCAATCCCTGGCGCAATTAAAATTTGCGACAGCAAAAAATTATTTTTTGAAAAATTTACTATAGAAAAGGCAATCCCTGGCGTATTTAAAATTTGCGACAGTAGAAAATTATTTTTAGAAAAATTTACTATAGAAAAGGCAATCCCTGGCGCAATTAAAACTTGCGACAGTAAAAAATTAATTTGTGAAAAATTTACTATATAAAAGGCAATCCCTGGAGTAATTAAAATTTGCGACAGTAAAAAATTATTTTTTGAAAAATTTACTGTAGAAAAGGCAATCCCTGGCGCAATTAAAATTTGCGACAGTAAAAAAATTAATTTGTGAAAAATTTACTATAGAAAAGGCAATCCCTGGCGTAATTAAAATTTGCGACAGTAGAAAATTATTTTTTGAAAAATTTACTATAGAAAAGACAATCCCTGGCGTATTTAAAATTTTCGACATTAAAAAATTATTTTTTGAAAAATTTACTATAGAAAAGGCAATCCCTGGCGTATTTAAAATTTGCGACAGTATAAAAATTTAAATTTTGAAAAATTTACTATAGAAAAGGCAATCCCTGGCGCAATTAAAATTTGCGACAGCAAAAATTATTTTTTGAAAAATTTACTATAGAAAAGGCAATCCCTGGCGTATTTAAAATTTGCGACAGTAGAAAATTATTTTTAGAAAAATTTACTATAGAAAAGGCAATCCCTGGCGCAATTAAAACTTGCGACAGTAAAAAATTAATTTGTGAAAAATTTACTATATAAAAGGCAATCCCTGGAGTAATTAAAATTTGCGACAGTAAAAAATTATTTTTTGAAAAATTTACTGTAGAAAAGGCAATCCCTGTCGCAATTAAAATTTGCGACAGTAAAAAATTAATTTGTGAAAAATTTACTATATAAAAGGCAATCCCTGGAGTAATTAAAATTTGCGACAGTAAAAAATAGTTTTTGAAAAATTTACTATATAAAAGGCAATCCCTGGCGCAATTAAAATTTGCGACATTAAACAATTATTTTTTTAAAATTTACTATAGAAAAGGCAATCCCTGGCGTATTTAAAATTTGCGACAGTAAAAAATTATTTTTTGAAAAATTTACTATAGAAAAGGCAATCCCTGGCGTATTTAAAATTAGCGACAGTAAAAAATTATTTTTTGAAAAATTTACTATAGAAGAGGCTATCCCTGGCGAATTTAAAATTTGCGACAGTATAAAATTAAATTTTGAAAAATTTACTATAGAAAAGGCAATCCCTGGCGTATTTAAAATTTGCGACAGTAAAAAATTAATTTTTGAAAAATTTACTATAGAAAGGGCAATCCCTGGCGCAATTAAAATTTGGGATAGTAAAAAATTATTTTTTGAAAAATTTATTGTAGAAAAGGCAATCCCTGGCGCAATTAAAATTTGCGACAGTAAAAAATTATTTTTTGAAAAATTTACTATAGAAAAGGCAATCCCTGGCGTAATTAAAATTTGCGACAGTAAAAAATAGTTTTTGAAAAATTTATTATAGAAAAGGCAATCCCTGGCGCAATTAAAATTTGCGACAGTAAAAAATTATTTTTTGAAAAATTTACTATAGAAAAGGCAATCCCTGCTATATTTAAAATTTGCGACAGTAGAAAATTATTTTTAGAAAAATTTACTGTAGAAAAGGCAATCCCTGGCGTAATTAAAATTTGCGACAGTAAAATATTATTTTTAAAAAATTTACTATAGAAAAGGCAATCCTTGGCGCAATTAAAATTTGCGACAGTAAAAAATTATTTTTTGAAAAATTTACTATAGAAAAGGCAATCCCTGGCGTAATTAAAATTTGCGACAGTAAAAAATAGTTTTTGAAAAATTTACTATAGAAAAGGCAATCCCTGGCGCAATTAAAATTTGCGACAGTAAAAAATTATTTTTTGAAAAATTTACTATAGAAAAGGCAATCCCTGGCATATTTAAAATTTGCGACAGTAGAAAATTATTTTTAGAAAAATTTACTGTAGAAAAGGCAAGCCCTGGCGTAATTAAAATTTGCGACAGTAAAAAATTATTTTAAAAAATTTACTATAGAAAAGGCAATCCCTGGCCCAATTAAAACTTGCGACAGTAAAAAATTATTTTTTGAAATTTTTACTATAGAAACGGCAATCCCAGGCGTATTTAAAATTTGCGACAGTAAAAAATTATTTTTTGAAAAATTTACTGTAGAAAAGGCAAACCCTGGCGTAATTAAAATTTGCGACAGTAAAAAATTATTTTTTGAAAAATTTACTATAGAAAAGGCAATACCTGGCGTATTTAAAATTTGCTACAGTAAAAAAATATTTTTTGAATAATTTACTATAGAAAAGACAACCCCTGGCGTATTTAAAATTTGCGACAGTAAAAAATAATTTGTGAAAAATTTTCTATAGAAAAGGCAATCCCTGGCGCAATTAAAATTTGCGACAGTAAAAAATTATTTTTTGAAAAATTTACTATAGAAAAGGCAATCCCTGGCGTAATTAAAATTTGCGAGAGTAAAAAATTAGTTTTTGAAAAATTTACTATAGAAAAGGCAATCCCTGGCGCAGTTAAAATTTTCGACAGTAAAAAATTATTTTTTGCAAAATTTACTATAGAAGAGGCAATCCCTGGCGTATTTAAAATTTGCGACAGTAAAAAATTAATTTGTGAAAAATTTACTATAGAAAAGGCAATCCCTGGCGTAATTAAAATTTGCGACAGTAGAAAATTATTTTTTGAAAAATTTACTATAGAAAAGGCAATCCCTGGCGTATTTAAAATTTCCGACAGTAAAAAATTATTTTTTGAAAAATTTACTATAGAAAAGGCAATCCCTGGCGTAATTAAAATTTGCGACAGTAAAAAATTAGTTTTTGAAAAATTTACTATAGAAAAGGCAATCCCTGGCGCAGTTAAAATTTTCGACAGCAAAAAATTATTTTTTGCAAAATTTACTATAGAAGGGGCAATCCCTGGCGTATTTAAAATTTGCGACAGTAAAAAATTAATTTGTGAAAAATTTACTATAGAAAAAGCAATCCCTGGCGTAATTAAAATTTGCGACAGTAGAAAATTATTTTTTGAAAAATTTACTATAGAAAAGGCAATCCCTGGCGTATTTAAAATTTCCGACAGTAAAAATTTATTTTTTGAAAAATTTACTATAGAAAAGGCAATCCCTGGCGTATTTAAAATTTGCGACAGTATAAAATTAAATTTTGAAAAATTTACTATAGAAAAGGCAATCCCTGGCGCAATTAAAATTTGCGACAGCAAAAAATAATTTTTTGAAAAATTTACTATAGAAAAGGCAATCCCTGGCGTATTTAAAATTTGCGACAGTAGAATATTATTTTTAGAAAAATTTACTATAGAAAAGGCAATGCCTGGCGCAATTAAAACTTGCGACAGTAAAAAATTATTTTTTGAAAAATTTACTATAGAAAAGGCAATCCCTGGCGCAATTAAAATTTGCGACAGTAAAAAATTATTTTTTTGCAAAATTTACTATAGAAAAGGCAATCTTTGGCGTAATTAAAATTTGCGACAGTAAAAAATTAGTTTTTGAAAAATTTACTGCAGAAAAGGCAATCCCTGGCTGAATTAAAATTTGCGACAGTAAAAAATTATTTTTTGAATAATTTACTATAGAAAAGGCAATCCCTGGCGTATTTGAAATTTGCGACAGTATAAAATAAAATTTTGAAAAATTTACTATAGAAAAGGCAATCCCTGGCGCAATTAAAATTTTCGACAGTAATAAATTAATTTTGAAAAATTTACTATAGAAAAGGCAATCCCTTGCGTATTTAAAATTTGCGACAGTAAAAAATTAATTTGTGAAAAATTTACTATAGAAAAGGCAATCCCTTGCGTATTTAAAATTTGCGACAGTATAAAATAAAATTTTGAAAAATTTACTATAGAAAAGGCAAACCCTGGCGTAATTAAAATTTGCGACAGTAAAAAATTATTTTTTGAAAAATTTACTATAGAAATGGCAATACCTGGCGTATTTAAAATTTGCTACAGTAAAAAAATATTTTTTGAATAATTTACTATAGAAAAGACAACCCCTGGCGTATTTAAAATTTGCGACAGTAAAAAAATAATTTGTGAAAAATTTTCTATAGAAAAGGCAATCCCTGGCGCAATTAAAATTTGCGACAGTAAAAAATTATTTTTTGAAAAATTTACTATAGAAAAGGCAATCCCTGGCGTAATTAAAATTTGCGAGAGTAAAAAATTAGTTTTTGAAAAATTTACTATAGAAAAGGCAATCCCTGGCGCAGTTAAAATTTTCGACAGTAAAAAATTATTTTTTGCAAAATTTACTATAGAAGAGGCAATCCCTGGCGTATTTAAAATTTGCGACAGTAAAAAATTAATTTGTGAAAAATTTACTATAGAAAAGGCAATCCCTGGCGTAATTAAAATTTGCGACAGTAGAAATTATTTTTTGAAAAATTTACTATAGAAAAGGCAATCCCTGGCGTATTTAAAATTTCCGACAGTAAAAAATTATTTTTTGAAAAATTTACTATAGAAAAGGCAATCCCTGGCGTAATTAAAATTTGCGACAGTAAAAAATTAGTTTTTGAAAAATTTACTGTAGAAAAGGCAATCCCTGGCGCAGTTAAAATTTTCGACAGCAAAAAATTATTTTTTGCAAAATTTACTATAGAAGGGGCAATCCCTGGCGTATTTAAAATTTGCGACAGTAAAAAATTAATTTGTGAAAAATTTACTATAGAAAAAGCAATCCCTGGCGTAATTAAAATTTGCGACAGTAGAAAATTATTTTTTGAAAAATTTACTATAGAAAAGGCAATCCCTGGCGTATTTAAAATTTCCGACAGTAAAAAATTATTTTTTGAAAAATTTACTATAGAAAAGGCAATCCCTGGCGTATTTAAAATTTGCGACAGTATAAAATTAAATTTTGAAAAATTTACTATAGAAAAGGCAATCCCTGGCGCAATTAAAATTTGCGACAGCAAAAAATAATTTTTTGAAAAATTTACTATAGAAAAGGCAATCCCTGGCGTATTTAAAATTTGCGACAGTAGAATATTATTTTTAGAAAAATTTACTATAGAAAAGGCAATGCCTGGCGCAATTAAAACTTGCGACAGTAAAAAATTATTTTTTGAAAAATTTACTATAGAAAAGGCAATCCCTGGCGCAATTAAAATTTGCGACAGTAAAAAATTATTTTTTTGCAAAATTTACTATAGAAAAGGCAATCTTTGGCGTAATTAAAATTTGCGACAGTAAAAAATTAGTTTTTGAAAAATTTACTGCAGAAAAGGCAATCCCTGGCTGAATTAAAATTTGCGACAGTAAAAAATTATTTTTTGAATAATTTACTATAGAAAAGGCAATCCCTGGCGTATTTGAAATTTGCGACAGTATAAAATAAAATTTTGAAAAATTTACTATAGAAAAGGCAATCCCTGGCGCAATTAAAATTTTCGACAGTAATAAATTAATTTTTGAAAAATTTACTATAGAAAAGGCAATCCCTTGCGTATTTAAAATTTGCGACAGTAAAAAATTAATTTGTGAAAAATTTACTATAGAAAAGGCAATCCCTTGCGTATTTAAAATTTGCGACAGTAGAAAATTATTCTTTGAAAAATTTACTATAGAAAAGGCAATCCCTGGCGTATTTAAAATTTTCGACAGTAAAAAATTATTTTTTGAAAAATTTACTATACAAAAGGCAATGCCTGGCGTATTTAAAATTTGCGACAGTAGAAAAATTTAAATTTTGAAAAATTTGCTATAGAAAAGGCAATCCCTGGCGCAATTAAAATTTGCGACAACAAAAAATTATTTTTTGAAAAATTTACTATAGAAAAGGCAATCCCTGGCGTATTTAAAATTTGCGACAGTAGAAAATTATTTTTAGAAAAATTTACTATAGAAAAGGCAATCCCTGGCGCAATTAAAACTTGCGACAGTAAAAAATTAATTTGTGAAAAATTTACTATATAAAAGGCAATCCCTGGAGTAATTAAAATTTGCGACAGAAAAAAATTATTTTTTGAAAAATTTACTGTAGAAAAGGCAATCCCTGGCGCAATTAAAATTTGCGACAGTAAAAAATTAATTTGTGAAAAATTTACTATATAAAAGGCAATCCCTGGAGTAATTAAAATTTGCGACAGTAAAAAATAGTTTTTGAAAAATTTACTATATAAAAGGCAATCCCTGGCGCAATTAAAATTTGCGACATTAAACAATTATTTTTTTTAAATTTACTATAGAAAAGGCAATCCCTGGCGTATTTAAAATTTGCGACAGTAAAAAATTATTTTTTGAAAAATTTACTATAGAAAAGGCAATCCCTGGCGTATTTAAAATTTGCGACAGTAAAAAATTATTTTTTGAAAAATTTACTATAGAAGAGGCAATCCTTGGCGAATTTAAAATTTGCGACAGTATAAATTAAATTTTGAAAAATTTACTATAGAAAAGGCAATCCCTGGCGTATTTAAAATTTGCGACAGTAAAAAATTAATTTTTGAAAAATTTACTATAGAAAGGGCAATCCCTGGCGCAATTAAAATTTGCGATAGTAAAAAATTATTTTTTGAAAAATTTATTGTAGAAAAGGCAATCCCTGGCGCAATTAAAATTTGCAACAGTAAAAAATTATTTTTTGAAAAATTTACTATAGAAAAGGCAATCCCTGGCGTAATTAAAATTTGCGACAGTAAAAAATAGTTTTTGAAAAATTTATTATAGAAAAGGCAATCCCTGGCGCAATTAAAATTTGCGACAGTAAAAAATTATTTTTTGAAAAATTTACTATAGAAAAGGCAATCCCTGCTATATTTAAAATTTGCGACAATAGAAAATTATTTTTAGAAAAATTTACTGTAGAAAAGGCAATCCCTGGCGTAATTAAAATTTGCGACAGTAAAATATTATTTTTAAAAAATTTACTATAGAAAAGGCAATCCCTGGCGCAATTAAAACTTGCGACAGTAAAAAATTATTTTTTGAAATTTTTACTATAGAAAAGGCAATCCCAGGCGTATTTAAAATTTGCGACAGTAAAAAATTATTTTTTGAAAAATTTACTGTAGAAAAGGTAAACCCTGGCGTAATTAAAATTTGCGACAGTAAAAAATTATTTTTTGAAAAATTTACTATAGAAAAGGCAATCCCTGGCGTATTTAAAATTTGCTACAGTAAAAAATTATTTTTTGAGTAATTTACTATAGAAAAGACAATCCCTGGCGTATTTAAAATTTGCGACAGTAAAAAAATAATTTGTGAAAAATTTTCTATAGAAAAGGCAATCCCTGGCGCAATTAAAATTTGCGACAGTAAAAAATTATTTTTTGAAAAATTTACTATAGAAAAGGCAATCCCTGGCGTAATTAAAATTTGCGACAGTAAAAAATTAGTTTTTGAAAAATTTACAATAGAAAAGGCAATCCCTGGCGCAGTTAAAATTTTCGACAGCAAAAAATTATTTTTTGCAAAATTTACTATAGAAGAGGCAATCCCTGGCGTATTTAAAATTTGCGACAGTTAAAAAATAATTTGTGAAAAATTTACTATAGAAAAGGCAATCCCTGGCGTAATTAAAATTTGCGACAGTAGAAAATTATTTTTTGAAAAATTTACTATAGAAAAGGCAATCCCTGGCGTATTTAAAATTTCCGACAGTAAAAAATTATTTTTTGAAAAATTTACTATAGAAAAGGCAATCCCTGGCGTAATTAAAATTTGCGACAGTAAAACATTAGTTTTTGAAAAATTTACTATAGAAAAGGCAATCCCTGGCGCAGTTAAAATTTTCGACAGCAAAAAATTATTTTTTGCAACATTTACTATAGAAGAGGCAATCCCTGGCGTATTTAAAATTTGCGACAGTAAAAAATTAATTTGTGAAAAATTTACTATAGAAAAAGCAATCCCTGGCGTAATTAAAATTTGCGACAGTAGAAAATTATTTTTTGAAAAATTTACTATAGAAAAGGCAATCCCTGGCGTATTTAAAATTTCCGACAGTAAAAAATTATTTTTTGAAAAATTTACTATAGAAAAGGCAATCCCTGGCGTATTTAAAATTTGCGACAGTAAAAAATTATTTTTTGAAAAATTTACTGTAGAAAAGGCAAACCCTGGCGTAATTAAAATTTGCGACAGTAAAAAATTATTTTTTGAAAAATTTACTATAGAAAAGGCAATCCCTGGCGTATTTAAAATTTGCTACAGTAAAAAATTATTTTTTGAGTAATTTACTATAGAAAAGACAATCCCTGGCGTATTTAAAATTTGCGACAGTAAAAAAATAATTTGTGAAAAATTTTCTATAGAAAAGGCAATCCCTGGCGCAATTAAAATTTGCGACAGTAAAAAATTATTTTTTGAAAAATTTACTATAGAAAAGGCAATCCCTGGCGTAATTAAAATTTGCGACAGTAAAAAATTAGTTTTTGAAAAATTTACAATAGAAAAGGCAATCCCTGGCGCAGTTAAAATTTTCGACAGCAAAAAATTATTTTTTGCAAAATTTACTATAGAAGAGGCAATCCCTGGCGTATTTAAAATTTGCGACAGTTAAAAAATAATTTGTGAAAAATTTACTATAGAAAAGGCAATCCCTGGCGTAATTAAAATTTGCGACAGTAGAAAATTATTTTTTGAAAAATTTACTATAGAAAAGGCAATCCCTGGCGTATTTAAAATTTCCGACAGTAAAAAATTATTTTTTGAAAAATTTACTATAGAAAAGGCAATCCCTGGCGTAATTAAAATTTGCGACAGTAAAACATTAGTTTTTGAAAAATTTACTATAGAAAAGGCAATCCCTGGCGCAGTTAAAATTTTCGACAGCAAAAAATTATTTTTTGCAACATTTACTATAGAAGAGGCAATCCCTGGCGTATTTAAAATTTGCGACAGTAAAAAATTAATTTGTGAAAAATTTACTATAGAAAAAGCAATCCCTGGCGTAATTAAAATTTGCGACAGTAGAAAATTATTTTTTGAAAAATTTACTATAGAAAAGGCAATCCCTGGCGTATTTAAAATTTCCGACAGTAAAAAATTATTTTTTGAAAAATTTACTATAGAAAAGGCAATCCCTGGCGTATTTAAAATTTGCGACAGTATAAAATTAAATTTTGAAAAATTTACTATAGAAAAGGCAATCCCTGGCGCAATTAAAACTTGCGACAGTAAAAAATAATTTTTTGAAAAATTTACTATAGAAAAGGCAATCCCTGGCGCAATTAAAATTTGCGACAGTAAAAAATTATTTTTTTGCAAAATTTACTATAGAAAAGGCAATCCCTGGCGTAATTAAAATTTGCGACAGTAAAAAATTAGTTTTTGAAAAATTTACTGCAGCAAAGGCAATCCCTGGCGTATTTAAAATTTTCGACAGTAAAAAATTATTTTTTGAAAAATTTACTATACAAAAGGCAATGCCTGGCGTATTTAAAATTTGCGACAGTAGAAAAATTTAAATTTTGAAAAATTTGCTATAGAAAAGGCAATCCCTGGCGCAATTAAAATTTGCGACAACAAAAAATTATTTTTTGAAAAATTTACTATAGAAAAGGCAATCCCTGGCGTATTTAAAATTTGCGACAGTAGAAAATTATTTTTAGAAAAATTTACTATAGAAAAGGCAATCCCTGGCGCAATTAAAACTTGCGACAGTAAAAAATTAATTTGTGAAAAATTTACTATATAAAAGGCAATCCCTGGAGTAATTAAAATTTGCGACAGTAAAAAATTATTTTTTGAAAAATTTACCTTAGAAAAGGCAATCCCTGGCGCAATTAAAATTTGCGACAGTAAAAAAATTAATTTGTGAAAAATTTACTATAGAAAAGGCAATCCCTGGCGTAATTAAAATTTGCGACAGTAGAAAATTATTTTTTGAAAAATTTACTATAGAAAAGGCAATCCCTGGCGTATTTAAAATTTTCGACAGTAAAAAATTATTTTTTGAAAAATTTACTATAGAAAAGGCAATCCCTGGCGTATTTAAAATTTGCGACAGTATAAAAATTTAAATTTTGAAAAATTTACTATAGAAAAGGCAATCCCTGGCGCAATTAAAATTTGCGACAGTAAAAAATTATTTTTTGAAAAATTTACTGTAGAAAAGGCAATCCCTGGCGCAATTAAAATTTGCGACAGTAAAAAATTAATTTGTGAAAAATTTACTATATAAAAGGCAATCCCTGGAGTAATTAAAATTTGCGACAGTAAAAAATAGTTTTTGAAAAATTTACTATATAAAAGGCAATCCCTGGCGCAATTAAAATTTGCGACATTAAACAATTATTTTTTTTAAATTTACTATAGAAAAGGCAATCCCTGGCGTATTTAAAATTTGCGACAGTAAAAAATTATTTTTTGAAAAATTTACTATAGAAAAGGCAATCCCTGGCGTATTTAAAATTTGCGACAGTAAAAAATTATTTTTTGAAAAATTTACTATAGAAGAGGCAATCCTTGGCGAATTTAAAATTTGCGACAGTATAAAATTAAATTTTGAAAAATTTACTATAGAAAAGGCAATCCCTGGCGTATTTAAAATTTGCGACAGTAAAAAATTAATTTTTGAAAAATTTACTATAGAAAGGGCAATCCCTGGCGCAATTAAAATTTGCGATAGTAAAAAATTATTTTTTGAAAAATTTATTGTAGAAAAGGCAATCCCTGGCGCAATTAAAATTTGCGACAGTAAAAAATTATTTTTTGAAAAATTTACTATAGAAAAGGCAATCCCTGCTATATTTAAAATTTGCGACAGTAGAAAATTATTTTTAGAAAAATTTACTGTAGAAAAGGCAATCCCTGGCGTAATTAAAATTTGCGACAGTAAAATATTATTTTTAAAAAATTTACTATAGAAAAGGCAATCCCTGGCGCAATTAAAACTTGCGACAGTAAAAAATTATTTTTTGAAATTTTTACTATAGAAAAGGCAATCCCAGGCGTATTTAAAATTTGCGACAGTAAAAAATTATTTTTTGAAAAATTTACTGTAGAAAAGGCAAACCCTGGCGTAATTAAAATTTGCGACAGTAAAAAATTATTTTTTGAAAAATTTACTATAGAAAAGGCAATCCCTGGCGTATTTAAAATTTGCTACAGTAAAAAATTATTTTTTGAGTAATTTACTATAGAAAAGACAATCCCTGGCGTATTTAAAATTTGCGACAGTAAAAAAATAATTTGTGAAAAATTTTCTATAGAAAAGGCAATCCCTGGCGCAATTAAAATTTGCGACAGTAAAAAATTATTTTTTGAAAAATTTACTATAGAAAAGGCAATCCCTGGCGTAATTAAAATTTGCGACAGTAAAAAATTAGTTTTTGAAAAATTTACAATAGAAAAGGCAATCCCTGGCGCAGTTAAAATTTTCGACAGCAAAAAATTATTTTTTGCAAAATTTACTATAGAAGAGGCAATCCCTGGCGTATTTAAAATTTGCGACAGTTAAAAAATAATTTGTGAAAAATTTACTATAGAAAAGGCAATCCCTGGCGTAATTAAAATTTGCGACAGTAGAAAATTATTTTTTGAAAAATTTACTATAGAAAAGGCAATCCCTGGCGCAGTTAAAATTTTCGACAGCAAAAAATTATTTTTTGCAACATTTACTATAGAAGAGGCAATCCCTGGCGTATTTAAAATTTGCGACAGTAAAAAATTAATTTGTGAAAAATTTACTATAGAAAAAGCAATCCCTGGCGTAATTAAAATTTGCGACAGTAGAAAATTATTTTTTGAAAAATTTACTATAGAAAAGGCAATCCCTGGCGTATTTAAAATTTCCGACAGTAAAAAATTATTTTTTGAAAAATTTACTATAGAAAAGGCAATCCCTGGCGTATTTAAAATTTGCGACAGTATAAAATTAAATTTTGAAAAATTTACTATAGAAAAGGCAATCCCTGGCGCAATTAAAATTTGCGACAGCAAAAAATAATTTTTTGAAAAATTTACTATAGAAAAGGCAATCCCTGGCGTATTTAAAATTTGCGACAGTAGAAAATTATTTTTAGAAAAATTTACTATAGAAAAGGCAATCCCTGGCGCAATTAAAACTTGCGACAGTAAAAAATAATTTTTTGAAAAATTTACTATAGAAAAGGCAATCCCTGGCGCAATTAAAATTTGCGACAGTAAAAAATTATTTTTTTGCAAAATTTACTATAGAAAAGGCAATCCCTGGCGTAATTAAAATTTGCGACAGTAAAAAATTAGTTTTTGAAAAATTTACTGCAGCAAAGGCAATCCCTGGCTGAATTAAAACTTGCGACAGTAAAAAATTCTTTTCTGAATAATTTACTATAGAAAAGGCAATCCCTGGCGTATTTGAAATTTGCGACAGTATAAAATAAAATTTTGAAAAATTTGCTATAGAAAAGGCAATCCCTGGCGCAATTAAAATTTGCGACAGCAAAAAATTATTTTTTGAAAAAATTTACTATAGAAAAGGCAATCCCTGGCGTATTAAAAATTTGCGACAGTAGAAAATTATTTTTAGAAAAATTTACTATAGAAAAGGCAACCCTGGCGCAATTAAAACTTGCGACAGTAAAAAATTAATTTGTGAAAAATTTACTATATAAAAGGCAATACCTGGAGTAATTAAAATTTGCGACAGTAAAAAATTATTTTTTGAAAAATTTACTGTAGAAAAGGCAATCCCTGGCGGAATTTTAGATTTGCGACAGGTAAAAAATTAATTTGTGAAAAATTTACTATAGAAAAGGCAATGCCTGGCTTATTTAAAATTTGCAACAGTAGAAAAATTTAAATTTTGAAAAATTTGCTATAGAAAAGGCAATCCCTGGCGCAATTAAAATTTGCGACAGCAAAAAATTATTTTTTGAAAAATTTACTATAGGAAAGGCAATCCCTGGCGTATTTAAAATTTGCGACAGTAGAAAATTATTTTTAGAAAAATTTACTATAGAAAAGGCAATCCCTGGCGCAATTAAAACTTGCGACAGTAAAAAATTAATTTGTGAAAAATTTACTATATAAAAGGCAATACCTGGAGTAATTAAAATTTGCGACAGTAAAAAATTATTTTTTGAAAAATTTACTGTAGAAAAGGCAATCCCTGACGGAATTTTAGATTTTCGACAGAAAAAAATTAATTTGTGAAAAATTTACTATAGAAAAGGCAATGCCTGGCGTATTTAAAATTTGCGACAGTATAAAAATTTAAATTTTGAAAAATTTACTATAGAAAAGGCAATCCCTGGCGCAATTAAAATTTGCGACAGCAAAAATTATTTTTTGAAAAAATTTACTATAGAAAAGGCAATCCCTGGCGTATTAAAAATTTGCGACAGTAGAAAATTATTTTTAGAAAAATTTACTATAGAAAAGGCAATCCCTGGCGCAATTAAAACTTGCGACAGTAAAAAATTAATTTGTGAAAAATTTACTATATAAAAGGCAATACCTGGAGTAATTAAAATTTGCGACAGTAAAAAAATTATTTTTTGAAAAATTTACTGTAGAAAAGGCAATCCCTGGCGGAATTTTAGATTTGCGACAGTAAAAAATTAATTTGTGAAAAATTTACTATATAAAAGGCAATCCCTGGAGTAATTAAAATTTGCGACAGTAAAAAATAGTTTTTGAAAAATTTACTATATAAAAGGCAATCCCTGGCGCAATTAAAATTTGCGACATTAAAAAATTATTTTTTTAAAATTTACTATAGAAAAGGCAATCCCTGGCGTAATTAAAATTTGCGACAGTAAACAATTATTTTTTGAAAAATTTACTATAGAAAAGGCAGTCCCTGGCGTATTTAAAATTTGCGACAGTAAAAAATTATTTTTTGAAAAATTTACTATAGAAGAGGCAATCCCTGGCGTATTTAAAATTTGCGACAGTATAAAATTAAATTTTGAAAAATTTACTATAGAAAAGGCAATCCCTGGCGTATTTAAAATTTGCGACAGTAAAAAATAATTTGTGAAAAATTTTCTATAGAAAAGGCAATCCCTGGCGCAATTAAAATTTGCGACAGTAAAAAATTATTTTTTGAAAATTTACTATAGAAAAGGCAATCCCTGGCGTAATTAAAATTTGCGACAGTAAAAAATTAATTTGTGAAAAATTTACTATATAAAAGGCAATCCCTGGAGTAATTAAAATTTGCGACAGTAAAAAATAGTTTTTGAAAAATTTACTATATAAAAGGCAATCCCTGGCGCAATTAAAATTTGCGACATTAAAAAATTATTTTTTTAAAATTTACTATAGAAAAGGCAATCCTGGCGTAATTAAAATTTGCGACAGTAAACAATTATTTTTTGAAAATTTACTATAGAAAAGGCAGTCCCTAGCGTATTTAAAATTTGCGACAGTAAAAAATTATTTTTTGAAAAATTTACTATAGAAGAGGCAATCCCTGGCGTATTTAAAATTTGCGACAGTATAAAATTAATTTTTGTAAAATTTACTATAGAAAGGGCAATCCCTGGCGCAATTAAAATTTGCGATATTAAAAAATTATTTTTTGAAAAATTTATTGTAGAAAAGGCAATCCCTGGCGCAATTAAAATTTGCGACAGTAAAAAATTATTTTTTGAAAAATTTACTATAGAAAAGGCAATCCTGGCGTAATTAAAATTTGCGACAGTAAAAAATAGTTTTTGAAAAATTTACTATAGAAAAGGCAATCCTGGCGCAATTAAAATTTGCGACAGTAAAAAATTATTTTTGAAAAATTTACTATAGAAAAGGCAATCCCTGGCATATTTAAAATTTGCGACAGTAGAAAATTATTTTTTGAAAAATTTACTGTAGAAAAGGCAAACCCTGGCGTAATTAAAATTTGCGACAGTAAAAAATTATTTTTTGAAAAATTTACTATAGAAAAGGCAATCCCTGGCGTATTTAAAATTTGCTACAGTAAAAAATTATTTTTTGAATAATTTACTATAGAAAAGACAATCCCTGGCGTATTTAAAATTTGCGACAGTAAAAAAATAAATTGTGAAAAATTTTCTATAGAAAAGGCAATCCCTGGCGCAATTAAAATTTGCGACAGTAAAAAATTATTTTTTGAAAAATTTACTATAGAAAAGGCAATCCCTGGCGTAATTAAAATTTGCGACAGTAAAAAATTAATTTGTGAAAAATTTACTATATAAAAGGCAATACCTGGAGTAATTAAAATTTGCGACAGTAAAAAATTATTTTTTGAAAAATTTACTATAGAAAAGGCAA
>CAWVNZ010002532.1:0-56011 GCA_963930735.1 Dioctria linearis | reverse complement strand
AAAAAATAATTTTTTCCACACTGTCGCAAATTTTAATTACGCCAGGGATTGCCTTTTCTATAGTAAATTATTCAAAAAATAATTTTTTACTGTCTCAAATTTTAATTACGCCAGGGATTGCCTTTTCTATAGTAAATTATTCAAAAAATAATTTTTTACTGTCTCAAATTTTAATTACGCCAGGGATTGCCTTTTCTATAGTAAATTTTGCAAAAAATAATTGTTTACTGTCGCAAATTTTAATTACGCCAGGGATTGCCTATTCTATAGTAAATTTTGCAAAAAATAATTGTTTACTGTCGCAAATTTTAATCACGCCAGGGATTGCCTTTTCTATAGTAAATTTTGCAAAAAATAATTGTTTAGTGTCGCAAATTTTAATTACGCCAGGGATTGCCTTTTCTATAGTAAATTATGCAAAAAATAATTGTTTACTGTCGCAAATTTTAATTACGCCAGGGATTGCCTTTTCTATAGTAAATTATTCAAAAAATAATTGTTTACTGTTGCAAATTTTAATTACGCCAGGGATTGCCTTTTCTATAGTAAATTATTCAAAAAATAATTTTTTCTGTCACAAATTTTAATTACGCCAGGGATTGCCTTTTCTATAGAAAATTTTGCAAAAAATAATTGTATAGTGTCGCAAATTTTAATTACGCCAGGGATTGCCTTTTCTATAGTAAATTTTGCAAAAAATAATTGTTTAGTGTCGCAAATTTTAATTACGCCAGGGATTGCCTTTTCTATAGTAAATTATTCAAAAATTCATTTTTTACTGTCTCAAATTTTAATTACGCCAGGGATTGCCTCTTCTATAGTAAATTATTCAAAAAATAATTTTTTACTGTCGCAAATTTTAATTACGCCAGGGATTGCCTTTTCTATAGTAAATTTTGAAAAAGGTTATTGTTTACTGTTGCAAATTTTAATTACGCCAGGGATTGCTTTTTCTATAGTAAATTATTCAAAAATTCATTTTTTACTGTCTCAAATTTAAATTACGCCAGGGATTGCCTTTTCTATAGTAAATTATTCAAAAAATAATTTTTTACTGTCTCAAATTTTAATTACGCCAGGGATTGCCTTTTCTATAGTAAATTTTGCAAAAAATAATTGTTTACTGTTGCAAATTTTAATTACGCCAGGGGATTGCCTTTTCTATAGTAAATTATTCAAAAAATAATTTTTTACTGTCTCAAATTTTAATTACGCCAGGGATTGCCTTTTCTATAGTAAATTTTGCAAAAAATAATTGTTTACTGTTGCAAATTTTAATTACGCCAGGGATTGCCTTTTCTATAGTAAATTATTCAAAACTTCATTTTTTACTGTCTCAAATTTTAATTACGCCAGGGATTGCCTTTTCTATAGTAAATTATTCAAAAAATAATTTTTTACTGTCTCAATTTTAATTACGCCAGGGATTGCCTTTTCTATAGTAAATTTTGCAAAAAATAATTGTTTACTGTTGCAAATTTTAATTACGCCAGGGATTGCCTTTTCTATAGTAAATTATTCAAAAATTCATTTTTTACTGTCTCAAATTTTAATTACGCCAGGGATTGCCTTTTCTATAGTAAATTTTGCAAAAAATAATTTTTTACTGTTGCAAATTTTAATTACGCCAGGGATTGCCTTTTCTATAGTAAATTATTCAAAAAATAATTGTTTAGTGTCGCAAATTTTAATTACGCCAGGGATTGTCTTTTCTATAGTAAATTATTCAAAAAATAATTTTATACTGTCGCAATTTTAATTACGCCAGGGATTGCCTTTTCTATAGTAAATTTTGCAAAAAATAATTGTTTAGTGTCGCAAATTTTAATTACGCCAGGGATTGCCTTTTCTATAGTAAATTATTCAAAAATTCATTTTATAATGTCGCAAATTTTAATTACGCCAGGGATTGCCTTTTCTATAGTAAATTATTCAAAAATTAATTTTCTCCTGTCGCAAATTTTAATTACGCCAGGGATTGCCTTTTCTATAGTAAATTTTGCAAAAAATAATTGTTTAGTGTCGCAAATTTTAAATACGCCAGGGATTGCCTTCTCTATAGTAAATTTTGCAAAAAATAATTGTTTAGTGTCGCAAATTTTAATTACGCCAGGGATTGCCTTTTCTATAGTAAATTTTGAAAAAAATAATTGTTTACTGTTGCAAATTTTAATTACGCCAGGGATTGCCTTTTCTATAGTAAATTTGCAAAAAATTATTGTTTACTGTCGCAAATTTTAATTACGCCAGAGATTGCCTTTTTTATAGTAAATTTTGCAAAAAATAATTGTTTAGTGTCGCAAATTTTAATTACGCCAGGGATTGCATTTTCTATAGTAAATTATTCAAAAAATAATTTTTTACTGTCGCAAATTTTAATTACGCCAGGGATTGCCTTTTCTATAGTAAATTATTCAAAAAATAATTTTTTACTGTCTCAAATTTTAATTACGCCAGGGATTGCCTTTTCTATAGTAAATTATTCAAAAAATAATTTTTTACTGTCTCAAATTTTAATTACGCCAGGGATTGCCTTTTCTATAGTAAATTTTGCAAAAAATAATTGTTTACTGTCGCAAATTTTAATTACGCCAGGGATTGCCTTTTCTATAGTAAATTTTGCAAAAAATAATTGTTTACTGTCGCAAATTTTAATCACGCCAGGGATTGCCTTTTCTATAGTAAATTTGCAAAAAATAATTGTTTAGTGTCGCAAATTTTAATTACGCCAGGGATTGCCTTTTCTATAGTAAATTATGCAAAAAATAATTGTTTAGTGTCGCAAATTTTAATTACGCCAGGGATTGCCTTTTCTATAGTAAATTATTCAAAAAAAAATTGTTTACTGTCGCAAATTTTAATTACGCCAGGGATTGCCTTTTCTATAGTAAACTATTCAAAAATAATTTTTTCTGTCACAAATTTTAATTACGCCAGGGATTGCCTTTTCTATAGTAAATTTTGCAAAAAATAATTGTATAGTGTCGCAAATATTAATTACGCCAGGGATTGCCTTTTCTATAGTAAATTTTGCAAAAAATAATTGTTTAGTGTCGCAAATTTTAATTACGCCAGGGATTGCCTTTTCTATAGTAAATTATTCAAAACTTCATTTTTTACTGTCTCAAATTTTAATTACGCCAGGGATTGCCTTTTCTATAGTAAATTATTCAAAAAAATAATTTTTTACTGTCTCAAATTTTAATTACGCCAGGGTTTGCCTTTTCTATAGTAAATTTTGCAAAAAATAATTGTTTACTGTTGCAAATTTTAATTACGCCAGGGATTGCCTTTTCTATAGTAAATTATTCAAAAATTCATTTTTTACTGTCTCAAATTTTAATTACGCCAGGGATTGCCTTTTCTATAGTAAATTTTGCAAAAAATAATTTTTTACTGTTGCAAATTTTAACTACGCCAGGGATTGCCTTTTCTATAGTAAATTATTCAAAAAATGATTGTTTAGTGTCGCAAATTTTAATTACGCCAGGGATTGTCTTTTCTATAGTAAATTATTCAAAAAATAATTTTATACTGTCGCAAATTTTAATTACGCCAGGGATTGCCTTTTCTATAGTAAATTTTGCAAAAAATAATTGTTTAGTGTCGCAAATTTTAATTACGCCAGGGATTGCCTTTTCTATAATAAATTATTCAAAAATTCATTTTATACTGTCGCAAATTTTAATTACGCCAGGGATTGCCTTTTCTATAGTAAATTATTCAAAAATTAATTTTTTTCTGTCGCAAATTTTAATTACGCCAGGGATTGCCTTTTCTATAGTAAATTTTGCAAAAAATAATTGTTTAGTGTCGCAAATTTTAATTACGCCAGGGATTGCCTTTTCTATAGTAAATTATTCAAAAATTCATTTTATACTGTCGCAAATTTTAATTACGCCAGGGATTGCCTTTTCTATAGTAAATTATTCAAAAATTCATTTTATACTGTCGCAAATTTTAATTACGCAAGGATTGCCTTTTCTATAGTAAATTTTGCAAAAAATGATTGTTTAGTGTCGCAAATTTTAATTACGCCAGGGATTGCCTTTTCTATAGTAAATTTTGCAAAAAATAATTTTTTACTGTCTCAAATTTTAATTACGCCAGGGATTGCCTTTTCTATAGTAAATTTTGCAAAAAATAATTGTTTACTGTTGCAAATTTTAATTACGCCAGGGATTGCCTTTTCTATAGTAAATTTTGCAAAAAATAATTGTTTACTGTCGCAAATTTTAATTACGCCAGGGATTGCCTTTTCTATAGTAAATTTTGCAAAAAATAATTCTTTACTGTCTCAAATTTTAATTACGCCAGGGATTGCCTTTTCTATAGTAAATTTTGCAAGAAATAATTGTTTAGTGTCGCAAATTTTAATTACGCCAGGGATTGCCTTTTCGATAGTAAATTATTCAAAAAATAATTGTTTACTTTCGCAAATTTTAATTATGCCAGGGATTGCCTTTTCTATAGTAAATTATTTAAAAAGATAATTGTTTACTGTCGCAAATTCTAATTACGCCAGGGATTGCCTTTTCTATAGTAAATTATTCAAAAAATAATTGTTTAGTGTCGCAAATTTTAATTACGCCAGGGATTGCCTTTTCTATAGTAAATTTTGCAAAAAATAATTGTTTAGTGTCGCAAATTTTAATTACGCCAGGGATTGCCTTTTCTATAGTAAATTATTCAAAAATTCATTTTTTACTGTCTCAAATTTTAATTACGCCAGGGATTGCCTTTTCTATAGTAAATTATTCAAAAACTGTCGCAAATTTTAATTACGCCAGGGATTGCCTTTTCTATAGTAAATTTTGCAAAAAATAATTTTATACTGTCGCAAATTTTAATTACGCCAGGGATTGCCTTTTCTATAGTAAATTATTCAAAAAAATAATTTTTTACTGTGTCAAATTTTAATTACGCCAGGGATTGCCTTTTCTATAGTAAATTGTGCAAAAAATAATTGTTTAGTGTCGCAATTTTTAATTACGCCAGGGATTGCCTTTTCTATAGTAAATTTTGCAAAAAATAATTGTTTAGTGTCGCAAATTTTAAATACGCCAGGGATTGCCTTTTCTATAGTAAATTATTCAAAAATTCATTTTTTACTGTCTCAAATTTTAATTACGCCAGGGATTGCCTTCTCTATAGTAAATTATTCAAAAAATAATTTTTTACTGTTGCAAATTTTAATTACGCCAGGGATTGCCTTTTGTATAGTAAATTATTCAAAAAATAATTGTTTAGTGTCGCAAATTTTAATTACGCCAGGGATTGCCTTTTCTATAGTAAATTATTCAAAAAATAATTTTATACTGTCACAAATTTTAATTACGCCAGGCATTGCCTTTTCTATAGTAAATTATTCAAAAAAATAATTTTATACTGTCGCAAATTTTAATTACGCCAGGGATTGCCTTTTCTATAGTAAATTATTCAAAAATTCATTTTATACCGTCGCAAATTTTAATTACGCCAGGGATTGCCTTTTCTATAGTAAATTGTTCAAAAATTCATTTTATACTGTCTCAACTTTTAATTACGCCAGGGATTGCCTTTTCTATAGTAAATTATTCAAAAATTCATTTTATACTGTCTCAAATTTTAATTACGCCAGGGATTGCCTTTTCTATAGTAAATTGTGCAAAAAATAATTGTTTAGTGTCGCAAATTTTAATTACGACAGGTCGCAAATTTTAATTACGCCAGGGATTGCCTTTTCTATAGTAAATTTTGCAAAAAATAATTGTTAGTGTCGCAAATTTTAAATACGCCAGGGATTGCCTTTTCTATAGTAAATTATTCAAAAAATAATTGTTTACTGTCGCAAATTTTAATTACGCCAGGGATTGCCTTTTCTATAGTAAATTATTCAAAAAATAATTGTTTACTGTCGCAAATTTTAATTACGCCAGGGATTGCCTTTTCTATAGTAAATTATTCAAAAAATAATATTTTCTGTCACAAATTTAATTACGCCAGGGATTGCCTTTTCTATAGTAAATTTTGCAAAAAATAATTTTTTAGTGTCGCAAATTTTAATTACGCCAGGGATTGCCTTTTCTATAGTAAATTTTGCAAAAAATAATTGTTTAGTGTCGCAAATTTTAATTACGCCAGGGATTGCCTTTTCTATAGTAAATTATTCAAAATACATTTTTACTGTCTCAAATTTTAATTACGCCAGGGATTGCCTTTTCTATAGTAAATTATTCAAAAAATAATTTTTTACTGTCGCAAAATTTTAATTACGCCAGGGATTGCCTTATTCTATAGTAAATTTTGCCAAAAAATAATGTTTACTGTTGCAAATTTTAATTACGCCAGGGATTGCCTTTTCTATAGTAAATTATTCAAAAATTCATTTTTTACTGTCTCAAATTTAATTACGCCAGGGATTGCTTTTCTATAGTAAATTATTCAAAAAATGATTTTTTACTGTCTCAAATTTTAATTACGCCAGGGATTGCCTTTTCTATAGTAATTGTGCAAAAAATAATTGTTTACTCTTGCAAATTTTAATTACGCCAGGATTGCCTTTTCTATAGTAAATTATTCAAAAAATAATTTTTTACTGTTGCAAATTTTAATTACGCCAGGGATTGCCTTTTCTATAGTAATTATTCAAAAAATAATTTTTAACTGTCTCAATTTTAATTACGCCAGGGATTGCCTTTTTTATAGTAAATTATTCAAAAATTCATTTTTTACTGTCTCAAATTTTAATTACGCCGGGGATTGCCTTTTCTATAGTAAATTATTCAAAAAATAATTTTTTACTGAAGCAAATTTTAATTACGCCAGGGATTGCCTTTTCTATAGTAAATTTTGCAAAAATAATTGTTTAGTGTCGCAAATTTTAAATTAGCCAGGGATTGCCTTTTCTATAGTAAATTATTCAAAAAATAATTGTTTAGTGTCGCAAATTTTAATTACGCCAGGGATTGCCTTTTCTATAGTAAATTTTGCAAAAAATGATTGTTTACTGTTCCAAATTTTAATTACGCCAGGGATTGCCTTTTCTATAGTAAATTATTCAAAACTTCATTTTTTGCTGTCTCAAATTTTATTACGCCAGGGATTGCCTTTTCTATAGTAAATTATTCAAAAAATAATTTTTTTACTGTCTCAAATTTTAATTACGCCAGGGATTGCCTTTTCTATAGTAAATTTTGCAAAAAATAATTGTTTACTGTTGCAAATTTTAATTACGCCAGGAATTGCCTTTTCTATAGTAAATTATTCAAAAAATAATTTTTTACTGTCGCAAATTTTAATTACGCCAGGGATTGCTTTTCTATAGTAAATTTTGCAAAAAATAATTGTTTAGTATCGCAAATTTTAAATAAGCCAGGGATTGCCTTTTCTATAGTAAATTTTGCAAAAAATAATTGTTTAGTGTCGCAAATTTTAATTACGCCAGGGATTGCCTTTCTATAGTAAATTATTCAAAAAATAATTTTTTACTGTCGCAAATTTTAATTACGCCAGGGATTGCCTTTTCTATAGGAAATTATTCAATAAATAATTTTTTACTGTCTCAAATTTTAATTACGCCAGGGATTGCCTTTTCTATAGTAAATTATTCAAAAAATAATTGTTTAGTGTCGCAAATTTTAATTACGCCAGGGATTGCCTTTTCTATAGTAAATTTTGCAAAAAATAATTTTATACTGTCGCAAATTTTAATTACGCCAGGGATTGCCTTTTCTATAGTAAATTATTCAAAAAATAATTGTTTAGTGTCGCAAATTTTAATTACGCCAGGATTGCCTTTTCTATAGTAAATTATTCAAAATTAATTTTTTTCTGTCGCAAATTTTAATTACGCCAGGGATTGCCTTTTCTATAGTAAATTATTCAAAAATTAATTTTTTACTGTCGCAAATTTTAATTACGCCAGGGATTGCCTTTCTATAGTAAATTATTCAAAAATTCATTTTTTACTGTCTCAAATTTTAATTACGCCAGGGATTGCCTTTTCTATAGTAAATTTTGCAAAAAAATAATTGTTTAGTGTCGCAAATTTCAATTACGCCAGGATTTCCTTTTCTATAGTAAATTATTCAAAAAATAATTGTTTACTGTCGCATATTTTAATTACGCCAGGGATTGCCTTTTCTATAGTTAATTATTCAAAAAATAATTTTTTCTGTCACAAATTTTAATTACGCCAGGGATTGCCTTTTCTATAGTAAATTTTGCAAAAAATATTTGTTTAGTGTCGCAAATTTTAAATACGCCAGGTTTGCCTTTTCTATAGTAAATTTTGCAAAAAATAATTGTTTAGTGTCGCAAATTTTAATTACGCCAGGGATTGCCTTTTCTATAGTAAATTTTGCAAAAAATAATTGTTTACTGTTGCAAATTTTAATTACGCCAGGGATTGCCTTTTCTATAGTAAATTTTGCAAAAAAATTATTGTTTACTGTCGCAAATTTTAATTACGCCAGAGATTGCCTTTTTTATAGTAAATTTTGCAAAAAATAATTGTTTAGTGTCGCAAATTTTAATTACGCAGGGATTGCATTTTCTATAGTAAATTATTCAAAAAATAATTTTTCACTGTCGCAAATTTTAATTACGCCAGGGATTGCCTTTTCTATAGTAAATTATTCAAAAAATAATTTTTTACTGTCCTCAAATTTTAATTACGCCAGGGATTGCCTTTTCTATAGTAAATTATTCAAAAAATAATTTTTTACTGTCTCAAATTTTAATTACGCCAGGGATTGCCTTTTCTATAGTAAATTTTGCAAAAAATAATTGTTACTGTCGCAAATTTTAATTACGCCAGGGATTGCCTTTTCTATAGTAAATTTTGCAAAAAATAATTGTTTACTGTCGCAAATTTTAATCACGCCAGGGATTGCCTTTTCTATAGTAAATTTTGCAAAAAATAATTGTTTAGTGTCGCAAATTTTAATTACGCCAGGATTGCCTTTTCTATAGTAAATTATGCAAAAAATAATTGTTTACTGTCGCAAATTTTAATTACGCCAAGGATTGCCTTTTCTATAGTAAATTATTCAAAAATAATTGTTTACTGTTGCAAATTTTAATTACGCCAGGGATTGCCTTTTCTATAGTAAATTATTCAAAAAATAATTTTTTCTGTCACAAATTTTAATTACGCCAGGGATTGCCTTTTCTATAGTAAATTTTGCAAAAAATATTTGTATAGTGTCGCAAATTTTAATTACGCCAGGGATTGCCTTTCTATAGTAAATTTTGCAAAAAATAATTGTTTAGTGTCGCAAATTTTAATTACGCCAGGGATTGCCTTTTCTATAGTAAATTATTCAAATTCATTTTTTACTGTCTCAAATTTTAATTACGCCAGGGATTGCCTTTTCTATAGTAAATTATTCAAAAAATAATTTTTTACTGTCTCAAATTTTAATTACGCCAGGGATTGCCTTTTCTATAGTAAATTTTGCAAAAAATAATTGTTTACTGTTGCAAATTTTAATTACGCCGGGGATTGCCTTTTCTATAGTAAATTATTCAAAAAATACTTTTTTACTGTCTCAAATTTTAATTACGCCAGGATTGCCTTTTCTATAGTAAATTTTGCAAAAATAATTGTTTACTGTTGCAAATTTTAATTACGCCAGGGATTGCCTTTTCTATAGTAAATTATTCAAAACTTCATTTTTTACTGTCTCAAATTTTAATTACGCCAGGGATTGCCTTTTCTATAGTAAATTATTCAAAAAATAATTTTTTACTGTCTCAAATTTTAATTACGCAGGGATTGCCTTTTCTATAGTAAATTTTGCAAAAAAATAATTGTTTACTGTTGCAAATTTTAATTACGCCAGGGATTGCCTTTTCTATAGTAAATTATTCAAAAATTCATTTTTTACTGTCTCAAATTTTAATTACGCCAGAGATTGCCTTTTCTATAGTAAATTTTGCAAAAATAATTTTTTACTGTTGCAAATTTTAATTACGCCAGGGATTGCCTTTTCTATAGTAAATTATAAAAAAAATAATTGTTTAGTGTCGCAAATTTTAATTACGCCAGGGATTGTCTTTTCTATAGTAAATTATTCAAAAAATAATTTTATACTGTCGCAAATTTTAATTACGCCAGGGATTGCCTTTTCTATAGTAAATTTTGCAAAAAATAATTGTTTAGTGTCGCAAATTTTAATTACGCCAGGGATTGCCTTTTCTATAGTAAATTATTCAAAATTCATTTTATAATGTCGCAAATTTTAATTACGCCAGGGATTGCCTTTTCTATAGTAAATTATTCAAAAATTAATTTTCTCCTGTCGCAAATTTTAATTACGCCAGGGATTGCCTTTTCTATAGTAAATTTTGCAAAAAATAATTGTTTAGTGTCGCAAATTTTAAATACGCCAGGGATTGCCTTCTCTATAGTAAATTTGCAAAAAATAATTGTTTAGTGTCGCAAATTTTAATTACGCCAGGGATTGCCTTTTCTATAGTAAATTTTGAAAAAAATAATTGTTTACTGTTGCAAATTTTAATTACGCCAGGGATTGCCTTTTCTATAGTAAATTTTGCAAAAAATTATTGTTTACTGTCGCAAATTTTAATTACGCCAGAGATTGTCTTTTTTATAGTAAATTTTGCAAAAAATAATTGTTTAGTGTCGCAAATTTTAATTACGCCAGGGATTGCATTTTCTATAGTAAATTATTCAAAAAATAATTTTTTACTGTCGCAAATTTTAATTACGCCAGGGATTGCCTTTTCTATAGTAAATTATTCAAAAAATAATTTTTTACTGTCTCAAATTTTAATTACGCCAGGGATTGCCTGTTCTATAGTAAATTATTCAAAAATAATTTTTTACTGTCTCAAATTTTAATTACGCAGGGATTGCCTTTTCTATAGTAAATTTTGCAAAAAATAATTGTTTACTGTCGCAAATTTTAATTACGCCAGGGATTGCCTTTTCTATAGTAAATTATTCAAAAATTCATTTTATACTGTCGCAAATTTTAATTACGCAAGGGATTGCCTTTTCTATAGTAAATTTTGCAAAAAATGATTGTTTAGTGTCGCAAATTTTAATTACGCCAGGGATTGCCTTTTCTATAGTAAATTTTGCAAAAAATAATTTTTTACTGTCTCAAATTTTAATTACGCCAGGATTGCCTTTTCTATAGTAAATTTTGCAAAAAATAATTGTTTACTGTTGCAAATTTTAATTACGCCAGGGATTGCCTTTTCTATAGTAAATTTTGCAAAAAATAATTGTTTAGTGTCGCAAATTTTAATTACGCCAGGGATTGCCTTTTCTATAGTAAATTTTGCAAAAAATAATTGTTTAGTGTCGCAAATTTTAATTACGCCAGGGATTGCCTTTTCTATAGTAAATTTTGCAAAAAATAATTTTTTACTGTCTCAAATTTAATTACGCCAGGATTGCCTTTTCTATAGTAAATTTTGCAAAAAATAATTGTTTACTGTTGCAAATTTTAATTACGCCAGGGATTGCCTTTTCTATAGTAAATTTTGCAAAAAATAATTGTTTACTGTCGCAAATTTTAATTACGCCAGGGATTGCCTTTTCTATAGTAAATTTTGCAAAAAAATAATTCTTTACTGTCTCAAATTTTAATTACGCCAGGGATTGCCTTTTCTATAGTAAATTTTGCAAGAAATAATTGTTTAGTGTCGCAAATTTTAATTACGCCAGGGATTGCCTTTTCTATAGTAAATTATTCAAAAAATAATTGTTTACTTTCGCAAATTTTAATTACGCCAGGGATTGCCTTTTCTATAGTAAATTATTTAAAAAGATAATTGTTTACTGTCGCAAATTCTAATTACGCCAGGGATTGCCTTTTCTATAGTAAATTATTCAAAAAATAATTGTTTAGTGTCGCAAATTTTAATTACGCCAGGGATTGCCTTTTCTATAGTAAATTTTGCAAAAAATAATTGTTAGTGTCGCAAATTTTAATTACGCCAAGGATGCCTTTTCTATAGTAAATTATTCAAAAATTCATTTTTTACTGTCTCAAATTTTAATTACGCCAGGGATTGCCTTTTCTATAGTAAATTATTCAAAAACTGTCGCAAATTTTAATTACGCCAGGGATTGCCTTTTCTATAGTAAATTTTGCAAAAAATAATTTTATACTGTCGCAAATTTTAATTACGCCAGGGATTGCCTTTTCTATAGTAAATTATTCAAAAAATAATTTTTTACTGTGTCAAATTTTAATTACGCCAGGGATTGCCTTTTCTATAGTAAATTGTGCAAAAAATAATTGTTTAGTGTCGCAATTTTTAATTACGCCAGGGATTGCCTTTTCTATAGTAAATTTTGCAAAAAATAATTGTTTAGTGTCGCAAATTTTAAATACGCCAGGGATTGCCTTTTCTATAGTAAATTATTCAAAAATTCATTTTTTACTGTCTCAAATTTTAATTACGCCAGGGATTGCCTTCTCTATAGTAAATTATTCAAAAAATAATTTTTTACTGTTGCAAATTTTAATTACGCCAGGGATTGCCTTTTGTATAGTAAATTATTCAAAAAATAATTGTTTAGTGTCGCAAATTTTAATTACGCCAGGGATTGCCTTTTCTATAGTAAATTATTCAAAAAATAATTTTATACTGTCACAAATTTTAATTACGCCAGGCATTGCCTTTTCTATAGTAAATTATTCAAAAAATAATTTTATACTGTCGCAAACTTTAATTACGCCAGGGATTGCCTTTTCTATAGTAAATTATTCAAAAATTCATTTTATACTGTCGCAAATTTTAATTACGCCAGGGATTGCCTTTTCTATAGTAAATTGTTCAAAAATTCATTTTATACTGTCTCAACTTTTAATTACGCCAGGGATTGCCTTTTCTATAGTAAATTATTCAAAAATTCATTTTATACTGTCTCAAATTTTAATTACGCCAGGGATTGCCTTTTCTATAGTAAATTGTGCAAAAAATAATTGTTTAGTGTCGCAAATTTTAATTACGCCAGGGATTGCCTTTTCTATAGTAAATTTTGCAAAAAATAATTGTTTAGTGTCGCAAATTTTAAATACGCCAGGGATTGCCTTTTCTATAGTAAATTATTCAAAAATTCATTTTTTACTGTCTCAAATTTTAATTACGCCAGGGATTGCCTTTTCTATAGTAAATTATTCAAAAAATAATTGTTTAGTGTCGAAAATTTTAAATCACGCCAGGGATTGCCTTTTCTATAGTAAATTTTGCAAAAAATAATTTTTTACTGTCTCAAATTTTAATTACGCCAGGGATTGCCTTTTCTATAGTAAATTTTGCAAAAAATAATTGTTTACTGTTGCAAATTTTAATTACGCCAGGGATTGCCTTTTCTATAGTAAATTTTGCAAAAAATAATTGTTTACTGTCGCAAATTTTAATTACGCCAGGGATTGCCTTTACTATAGTAAATTTTGCAAAAAATAATTCTTTACTGTCTCAAATTTTAATTACGCCAGGGATTGCCTTTTCTATAGTAAATTTTGCAAGAAATAATTGTTTAGTGTCGCAAATTTTAATTACGCCAGGGATTGCCTTTTCTATAGTAAATTATTCAAAAAATAATTGTTTACTTTCGCAAATTTTAATTACGCCAGGGATTGCCTTTTCTATAGTAAATTATTCAAAAAATAATTGTTTACTGTCGCAAATTCTAATTACGCCAGGGATTGCCTTTTCTATAGTAAATTATTCAAAAAATAATTGTTTAGTGTCGCAAATTTTAATTACGCCAGGGATTGCCTTTTCTATAGTAAATTTTGCAAAAAATAATTGTTTAGTGTCGCAAATTTTAATTACGCCAGGGATTGCCTTTTCTATAGTAAATTATTCAAAAATTCATTTTTTACTGTCTCAAATTTTAATTACGCCAGGGATTGCCTTTTCTATAGTAAATTATTCAAAAAATAATTTTTTACTGTCGCAAATTTTAATTACGCCAGGGATTGCCTTTTCTATAGTAAATTTTGCAAAAAATAATTTTATACTGTCGCAAATTTTAATTACGCCAGGGATTGCCTTTTCTATAGTAAATTATTCAAAAAATAATTTTTTACTGTGTCAAATTTTAATTACGCCAGGGATTGCCTTTTCTATAGTAAATTGTGCAAAAAATAATTGTTTAGTGTCGCAAATTTTAATTACGCCAGGGATTGCCTTTTCTATAGTAAATTTTGCAAAAAATAATTGTTTAGTGTCGCAAATTTTAAATACGCCAGGGATTGCCTTTTCTATAGTAAATTATTCAAAAATTCATTTTTTACTGTCTCAAATTTTAATTACGCCAGGGATTGCCTTCTCTATAGTAAATTATTCAAAAAATAATTTTTTACTGTTGCAAATTTTAATTACGCCAGGGATTGCCTTTTGTATAGTAAATTATTCAAAAAATAATTGTTTAGTGTCGCAAATTTTAATTACGCCAGGGATTGCCTTTTCTATAGTAAATTATTCAAAAAATAATTTTATACTGTCACAAATTTTAATTACGCCAGGGATTGCCTCTTCTATAGTAAATTATTCAAAAAATAATTGTTTACTGTCGCAAATTTTAATTACGCCAGGGATTGCCTTTTCTATAGTAAATTTTGCAAAAAATAATTGTTTACTGTTGCAAATTTTAATTACGCCAGGGATTGCCTTTTCTATAGTAAATTTTGCAAAAAATAATTTTTTACTGTCGCAAATTTTAATTACGCCAGGGATTGCCTTTTCTATAGTAAATTATTCAAAAAATAATTTTTTACTGTTGCAAATTTTAATTACGCCAGGGATTGCCTTTTCTATAGTAAATTATTCAAAAAATAATTTTATACTGTCGCAAATTTTAATTACGCCAGGGATTGCCTTTTCTATAGTAAATTTTGCAAAAAATAATTTTTTACTGTCTCAAATTTTAATTACGCCAGGGATTGCCTTTTCTTTAGTAAATTTTGCAAAAAATAATTTTTTACTGTAGCAAATTTTAATTACGCCAGGGATTGCCTATTCTATAGTAAATTTTTCAAAAAATAATTGTTTAGTGTCGTAAATTTTAAATACGCCAGGGATTGCCTTTTCTATAGTAAATTATTCAAAAATTCATTTTTTACTGTCTCAAATTTTAATTACGCCAGGGATTGCCTTCTCTATAGTAAATTATTCAAAAAATAATTTTTTACTGTTGCAAATTTTAATTACGCCAGGGATTGCCTTTTGTATAGTAAATTATTCAAAAAATAATTGTTTAGTGTCGCAAATTTTAATTACGCCAGGGATTGCCTTTTCTATAGTAAATTATTCAAAAAATAATTTTATACTGTCACAAATTTTAATTACGCCAGGCATTGCCTTTTCTATAGTAAATTATTCAAAAAATAATTTTATACTGTCGCAAATTTTAATTACGCCAGGGATTGCCTTTTCTATAGTAAATTATTCAAAAATTCATTTTATACTGTCGCAAATTTTAATTACGCCAGGGATTGCCTTTTCTATAGTAAATTGTTCAAAAATTCATTTTATACTGTCTCAACTTTTAATTACGCCAGGGATTGCCTTTTCTATAGTAAATTATTCAAAAATTCATTTTATACTGTCTCAAATTTTAATTACGCCAGGGATTGCCTTTTCTATAGTAAATTGTGCAAAAAATAATTGTTTAGTGTCGCAAATTTTAATTACGCCAGGGATTGCCTTTTCTATAGTAAATTTTGCAAAAAATAATTGTTTAGTGTCGCAAATTTTAAATACGCCAGGGATTGCCTTTTCTATAGTAAATTATTCAAAAATTCATTTTTTACTGTCTCAAATTTTAATTACGCCAGGGATTGCCTTTTCTATAGTAAATTATTCAAAAAATAATTGTTTAGTGTCGAAAATTTTAATTACGCCAGGGATTGCCTTTTCTATAGTAAATTTTGCAAAAAATAATTTTTTACTGTCTCAAATTTTAATTACGCCAGGGATTGCCTTTTCTATAGTAAATTTTGCAAAAAATAATTGTTTACTGTTGCAAATTTTAATTACGCCAGGGATTGCCTTTTCTATAGTAAATTTTGCAAAAAATAATTGTTTACTGTCGCAAATTTTAATTACGCCAGGGATTGCCTTTACTATAGTAAATTTTGCAAAAAATAATTCTTTACTGTCTCAAATTTTAATTACGCCAGGGATTGCCTTTTCTATAGTAAATTTTGCAAGAAATAATTGTTTAGTGTCGCAAATTTTAATTACGCCAGGGATTGCCTTTTCTATAGTAAATTATTCAAAAAATAATTGTTTACTTTCGCAAATTTTAATTACGCCAGGGATTGCCTTTTCTATAGTAAATTATTCAAAAAATAATTGTTTACTGTCGCAAATTCTAATTACGCCAGGGATTGCCTTTTCTATAGTAAATTATTCAAAAAATAATTGTTTAGTGTCGCAAATTTTAATTACGCCAGGGATTGCCTTTTCTATAGTAAATTTTGCAAAAAATAATTGTTTAGTGTCGCAAATTTTAATTACGCCAGGGATTGCCTTTTCTATAGTAAATTATTCAAAAATTCATTTTTTACTGTCTCAAATTTTAATTACGCCAGGGATTGCCTTTTCTATAGTAAATTATTCAAAAAATAATTTTTTACTGTCGCAAATTTTAATTACGCCAGGGATTGCCTTTTCTATAGTAAATTTTGCAAAAAATAATTTTATACTGTCGCAAATTTTAATTACGCCAGGGATTGCCTTTTCTATAGTAAATTATTCAAAAAATAATTTTTTACTGTGTCAAATTTTAATTACGCCAGGGATTGCCTTTTCTATAGTAAATTGTGCAAAAAATAATTGTTTAGTGTCGCAAATTTTAATTACGCCAGGGATTGCCTTTTCTATAGTAAATTTTGCAAAAAATAATTGTTTAGTGTCGCAAATTTTAAATACGCCAGGGATTGCCTTTTCTATAGTAAATTATTCAAAAATTCATTTTTTACTGTCTCAAATTTTAATTACGCCAGGGATTGCCTTCTCTATAGTAAATTATTCAAAAAATAATTTTTTACTGTTGCAAATTTTAATTACGCCAGGGATTGCCTTTTGTATAGTAAATTATTCAAAAAATAATTGTTTAGTGTCGCAAATTTTAATTACGCCAGGGATTGCCTTTTCTATAGTAAATTATTCAAAAATAATTTTATACTGTCACAAATTTTAATTACGCCAGGGATTGCCTCTTCTATAGTAAATTATTCAAAAAATAATTGTTTACTGTCGCAAATTTTAATTACGCCAGGGATTGCCTTTTCTATAGTAAATTTTGCAAAAAATAATTGTTTACTGTTGCAAATTTTAATTACGCCAGGGATTGCCTTTTCTATAGTAAATTTTGCAAAAAATAATTTTTTACTGTCGCAAATTTTAATTACGCCAGGGATTGCCTTTTCTATAGTAAATTATTCAAAAAATAATTTTTTACTGTTGCAAATTTTAATTACGCCAGGGATTGCCTTTTCTATAGTAAATTATTCAAAAAATAATTTTATACTGTCGCAAATTTTAATTACGCCAGGGATTGCCTTTTCTATAGTAAATTTTGCAAAAAATAATTTTTTACTGTCTCAAATTTTAATTACGCCAGGGATTGCCTTTTCTTTAGTAAATTTTGCAAAAAATAATTTTTTACTGTAGCAAATTTTAATTACGCCAGGGATTGCCTATTCTATAGTAAATTTTTCAAAAAATAATTGTTTAGTGTCGTAAATTTTAAATACGCCAGGGATTGCCTTTTCTATAGTAAATTATTCAAAAAATAATTTTATACTGTCGCAAATTTTAATTACGCCAGGGATTGCCTTTTCTATAGTAAATTATTCAAAAAATAATTTTTTACTGCCTCAAATTTTAATTACGCCAGGGATTGCCTTTTCTATAGTAAATTATTCAAAAAATAATTTTATACTGTCTCAAATTTTAATTACGCCAGGGATTGCCTTTTCTATAGTAAATTATTCAAAAATTCATTTTTTCTGTCGCAAATTTTAATTACGCCAGGGATTGCCTTTTATATAGTAAATTATTCAAAAATTCATTTTATACTGTCTCAAATTTTAATTACGCCAGGGATTGCCTTTTCTATAGTAAATTATTCAAAAAATAATTGTTTAGTGTCGCAAATTTTAAATACGCCAGGGATTGCCTTTTCTATAGTAAATTTTGCAAAAAATAATTTTTTACTGTCTCAAATTTTAATTACGCCAGGGATTGCCTTTACTATAGTAAATTATTCAAAAAATAATTTTTTACTGTCGCAAATTTTATTTACGCCAGGGATTGCCTTTTCTATAGTAAATTTTGCAAAAAATAATTGTTTAGTGTCGCAAATTATAATTACGCCAGGGATTGCCTTTTCTATAGTAAATTTTGCAAAAAATAATTGTTTACTGTCGCAAATTTTAATTACGCCAGGGATTGCCTTTTCTATAGTAAATTATTCAAAAAATAATTGTTTAGTGTCGCAAATTTTAATTACGCCAAGGATTGCCTTTTCTATAGTAAATTATTCAAAAATTCATTTTTTACTGTCTCAAATTTTAATTACGCCAGGGATTGCCTTTTCTATAGTAAATTATTCAAAAAATAATTTTTTACTGTCGCAAATTTTAATTACACCAGGGATTGCCTTTTCTATAGTAAATTTTGCAAAAAATAATTGTTTAGTGTCGCAAATTTTAATTACGCCAGGGATTGCCTTTTCTATAGTAAATTATTCAAAAATTAATTTTTTTCTGTCGAAAATTTTAATTACGCCAGGGATTGCCTTTTCTATAGTAAATTATTCAAAAAATAATTTTTTACTGTTGCAAATTTTAATTACGCCAGGGATTGCCTTTTCTATAGTAAATTTTGCAAAAAATAATTTTATACTGTCGCAAATTTTAATTACGCCAGGGATTGACTTTTGTATAGCAAATTTTGCAAAAAATATTTGTTTAGTGTCGCAAATTTTAATTACGCCAGGGATTGCCTTTTCTATTAAAATTTGAGACAGTAAAAAAAATAATTTTATACTGTCGCAAATTTTAATTACGCCAGGGATTGCCTTTTCTATAGTAAATTTTGCAAAAAATAATTTTATACTGTCGCAAATTTTAATTACGCCAGGGATTGCCTTTTCTATAGTAAATTTTGCAAAAAATAATTGTTTAGTGTCGCAAATTTTAATTACGCCAGGGATTGCCTTTTCTATAGTAAATTTTGCAAAAAATAATTTTTTTTTACTGTCTCAAATTTTAATTACGCCAGGGATTGCCTTTCCTATAGTAAATTATTCAAAAAATAATTTTATACTGTCGCAAATTTTAATTACGCCAGGGATTGCCTTTTCTATAGTAAATTATTCAAAAAATAATTTTTTACTGTCTCAAATTATAATTAGGCCACGGATTGCCTTTTCTATAGTAAATTTTGCAAAAAATAATTGTTTAGTGTCGCAAATTTTAATTACGCCAGGGATTGCCTTTTCTATAGTAAATTACTCAAAAAATAATTTTTTACGGTCTCAAGTTTTAATTACGCCAGGGATTGCCTTTTCTATAGTAAATTTTGCAAAAAATAATTGTTTAGTGTCGCAAATATGAATTACGCCAGGGATTGCCTTTTCTATAGTAAATTTTGCAAAAAATAATTGTTTAGTGTCACAAATTTTAATTACGCCAGGGATTGCCTTTTCTATAGTAAATTATTCAAAAAATAATTTTTTACTGTCTCAAATTTTAATTACGCCAGGGATTGCCTTTTCTATAGTAAATTATTCAAAAAATAATTTTTTACTGTCTCAAATTTTAATTACGCCAGGGATTGCCTTTTCTATAGTAAATTATTCAAAAAATAATTTTTACTGCCTCAAATTTTAATTACGCCAGGGATTGCCTTTTCTATATTAAATTATTCAAAAAATCATTTTTTACTGTCGCAAATTTTAATTACGCCAGGGATTGCCTTTTCTATAGTAAATTATTCAAAAATTCATTTTTTACTGTTGCAAAATTTAATTACGCCAGGGATTGCCTTTTCTATAGTAAATTTTTCAAAAAATAATTGTTTAGTGTCGCAAATTTTAATTACGCCAGGGATTGCCTTTTCTATAGTAAATTATTCAAAAAATAATTGTTTACTGTCGCAAATTTTAATTACGCCAGGGATTGCCTTTTCTATAGTAAATTATTCAAAAAATAATTTTATACTGTCGCAAATTTTAATTACGCCAGGGATTGCCTTTTCTATAGTAAATTTTGCAAAAATAATTTTTTACTGTCTCAAATTTTAATTACGCCAGGGATTGCCTTTTCTATAGTAAATTTTGCAAAAAATAATTGTTTGCTGTTGCAAATTTTAATTACGCCAAGGATTGCCTTTTCTATAGTAAATTTTGCAAAAAATAATTTTTTACTGTCGCAAATTTTAATTACGCCAGGGATTGCCTTTTCTATAGTAAATTATTCAAAAAATAATTTTTTACTGTCGCAAAATTTAATTACGTCAGGGATTGCCTTTTCTATAGTAAATTATTCAAAAAATAATTTTATACTGTCGCAAATTTTAATTACGCCAGGGATTGCCTTTTCTATAGTAAATTATTCAAAAAATAATTTTATACTGTCGCAAATTTTAATTACGCCAGGGATTGCCTTTTCTATAGTAAATTTTGCAAAAAATAATTTTTTACTGTCTCAAATTTTAATTACGCCAGGGATTGCCTTTTCTATAGTAAATTTTGCAAAAAATAATTTTTTACTATCGCAAATTTTAATTACGCCATGGATTGCCTTTTCTATAGTAAATTTTGCAAAAAATAATTGTTTAGTGTCGCAAATTTTAATTACGCCAGGGATTGCCTTTTCTATAGTAAATTATTCAAAAAATAATTTTATACTGTCGCAAATTTTAATTACGCCAGGGATTGCCTTTTCTATAGTAAATTATTCAAAAAATAATTTTTTACTGTCTCAAATTTTAATTACGCCAGGGATTGCCTTTTCTATAGTAAATTATTCAAAAAATAATTTTATACTGTCTCAAATTTTAATTACGCCAGGGATTGCCTTTTCTATAGTAAATTATTCAAAAATTCATTTTTTCTGTCGCAAATTTTAATTACGCCAGGGATTGCCTTTTCTATAGTAAATTATTCAAAAATTCATTTTATACTGTCTCAAATTTTAATTACGCCAGGGATTGCCTTTTCTATAGTAAATTATTCAAAAAATAATTGTTTAGTTTCGCAAATTTTAAATACGCCAGGGATTGCCTTTTCTATAGTAAATTTTGCAAAAAATTATTTTTTACTGTCTCAAATTTTAATTACGCCAGGGATTGCCTTTTCTATAGTAAATTTTGCAAAAAATAATTGTTTGCTGTTGCAAATTTTAATTACGCCAAGGATTGCCTTTTCTATAGTAAATTTTGCAAAAAATAATTTTTTACTGTCGCAAATTTTAATTACGCCAGGGATTGCCTTTTCTATAGTAAATTATTCAAAAAATAATTTTTTACTGTCGCAAAATTTAATTACGTCAGGGATTGCCTTTTCTATAGTAAATTATTCAAAAAATAATTTTATACTGTCGCAAATTTTAATTACGCCAGGGATTGCCTTTTCTATAGTAAATTATTCAAAAAATAATTTTATACTGTCGCAAATTTTAATTACGCCAGGGATTGCCTTTTCTATAGTAAATTTTGCAAAAAATAATTTTTTACTGTCTCAAATTTTAATTACGCCAGGGATTGCCTTTTCTATAGTAAATTTTGCAAAAAATAATTTTTTACTATCGCAAATTTTAATTACGCCATGGATTGCCTTTTCTATAGTAAATTTTGCAAAAAATAATTGTTTAGTGTCGCAAATTTTAATTACGCCAGGGATTGCCTTTTCTATAGTAAATTATTCAAAAAATAATTTTATACTGTCGCAAATTTTAATTACGCCAGGGATTGCCTTTTCTATAGTAAATTATTCAAAAAATAATTTTTTACTGTCTCAAATTTTAATTACGCCAGGGATTGCCTTTTCTATAGTAAATTATTCAAAAAATAATTTTATACTGTCTCAAATTTTAATTACGCCAGGGATTGCCTTTTCTATAGTAAATTATTCAAAAATTCATTTTTTCTGTCGCAAATTTTAATTACGCCAGGGATTGCCTTTTCTATAGTAAATTATTCAAAAATTCATTTTATACTGTCTCAAATTTTAATTACGCCAGGGATTGCCTTTTCTATAGTAAATTATTCAAAAAATAATTGTTTAGTTTCGCAAATTTTAAATACGCCAGGGATTGCCTTTTCTATAGTAAATTTTGCAAAAAATTATTTTTTACTGTCTCAAATTTTAATTACGCCAGGGATTGCCTTTTCTATAGTAAATTTTGCAAAAAATAATTGTTTGCTGTTGCAAATTTTAATTACGCCAAGGATTGCCTTTTCTATAGTAAATTTTGCAAAAAATAATTTTTTACTGTCGCAAATTTTAATTACGCCAGGGATTGCCTTTTCTATAGTAAATTATTCAAAAAATAATTTTATACTGTCGCAAATTTTAATTACGCCAGGGATTGCCTTTTCTATAGTAAATTTTGCAAAAATAATTTTTTACTGTCTCAAATTTTAATTACGCCAGGGATTGCCTTTTCTATAGTAAATTTTGCAAGAAATAATTGTTTGCTGTTGCAAATTTTAATTACGCCAAGGATTGCCTTTTCTATAGTAAATTTTGCAAAAAATAATTTTTTACTGTCGCAAATTTTAATTACGCCAGGGATTGCCTTTTCTATAGTAAATTATTCAAAAAATAATTGTTTACTGTTGCAAATTTTAATTACGCCAGGGATTGCCTTTTCTATAGTAAATTATTCAAAAAATAATTTTTTCTGTCACAAATTTTAATTACGCCAGGGATTGCCTTTTCTATAGTAAATTTTGCAAAAAATAATTGTATAGTGTCGCAAATTTTAATTACGCCAGGGATTGCCTTTTCTATAGTAAATTTTGCAAAAAATAATTGTTTAGTGTCGCAAATTTTAATTACGCCAGGGATTGCCTTTTCTATAGTAAATTATTCAAAATTCATTTTTTACTGTCTCAAATTTTAATTACGCCAGGGATTGCCTCTTCTATAGTAAATTATTCAAAAAATAATTTTTTACTGTCGCAAATTTTAATTACGCCAGGGATTGCCTTTTCTATAGTAAATTTTGAAAAAAGTTATTGTTTACTGTTGCAAATTTTAATTACGCCAGGGATTGCCTTTTCTATAGTAAATTATTCAAAAATTCATTTTTTACTGTCTCAAATTTAAATTACGCCAGGGATTGCCTTTTCTATAGTAAATTATTCAAAAAATAATTTTTTACTGTCTCAAATTTTAATTACGCCAGGGATTGCCTTTTCTATAGTAAATTTTGCAAAAAATAATTGTTTACTGTTGCAAATTTTAATTACGCCGGGGATTGCCTTTTCTATAGTAAATTATTCAAAAAATAATTTTTTACTGTCTCAAATTTTAATTACGCCAGGGATTGCCTTTTCTATAGTAAATTTTGCAAAAAATAATTGTTTACTGTTGCAAATTTTAATTACGCCAGGGATTGCCTTTTCTATAGTAAATTATTCAAAACTTCATTTTTTACTGTCTCAAATTTTAATTACGCCAGGGATTGCCTTTTCTATAGTAAATTATTCAAAAAATAATTTTTTACTGTCTCAAATTTTAATTACGCCAGGGATTGCCTTTTCTATAGTAAATTTTGCAAAAAATAATTGTTTACTGTTGCAAATTTTAATTACGCCAGGGATTGCCTTTTCTATAGTAAATTATTCAAAAATTCATTTTTTACTGTCTCAAATTTTAATTACGCCAGGGATTGCCTTTTCTATAGTAAATTTTGCAAAAAATAATTTTTTACTGTTGCAAATTTTAATTACGCCAGGGATTGCCTTTTATATAGTAAATTATAAAAAAAATAATTGTTTAGTGTCGCAAATTTTAATTACGCCAGGGATTGTCTTTTCTATAGTAAATTATTCAAAAAATAATTTTATACTGTCGCAAATTTTAATTACGCCAGGGATTGCCTTTTCTATAGTAAATTTTGCAAAAAATAATTGTTTAGTGTCGCAAATTTTAATTACGCCAGGGATTGCCTTTTCTATAGTAAATTATTCAAAAATTCATTTTATAATGTCGCAAATTTTAATTACGCCAGGGATTGCCTTTTCTATAGTAAATTATTCAAAAATTAATTTTCTCCTGTCGCAAATTTTAATTACGCCAGGGATTGCCTTTTCTATAGTAAATTTTGCAAAAAATAATTGTTTAGTGTCGCAAATTTTAAATACGCCAGGGATTGCCTTCTCTATAGTAAATTTTGCAAAAAATAATTGTTTAGTGTCGCAAATTTTAATTACGCCAGGGATTGCCTTTTCTATAGTAAATTTTGAAAAAAATAATTGTTTACTGTTGCAAATTTTAATTACGCCAGGGATTGCCTTTTCTATAGTAAATTTTGCAAAAAATTATTGTTTACTGTCGCAAATTTTAATTACGCCAGAGATTGTCTTTTTTATAGTAAATTTTGCAAAAAATAATTGTTTAGTGTCGCAAATTTTAATTACGCCAGGGATTGCATTTTCTATAGTAAATTATTCAAAAAATAATTTTTTACTGTCGCAAATTTTAATTACGCCAGGGATTGCCTTTTCTATAGTAAATTATTCAAAAAATAATTTTTTACTGTCTCAAATTTTAATTACGCCAGGGATTGCCTTTTCTATAGTAAATTATTCAAAAAATAATTTTTTACTGTCTCAAATTTTAATTACGCCAGGGATTGCCTTTTCTATAGTAAATTTTGCAAAAAATAATTGTTTACTGTCGCAAATTTTAATTACGCCAGGGATTGCCTTTTCTATAGTAAATTTTGCAAAAAATAATTGTTTACTGTCGCAAATTTTAATCACGCCAGGGATTGCCTTTTCTATAGTAAATTTTGCAAAAAATAATTGTTTAGTGTCGCAAATTTTAATTACGCCAGGGATTGCCTTTTCTATAGTAAATTATGCAAAAAATAATTGTTTAGTGTCGCAAATTTTAATTACGCCAGGGATTGCCTTTTCTATAGTAAATTATTCAAAAAAAAATTGTTTACTGTCGCAAATTTTAATTACGCCAGGGATTGCCTTTTCTATAGTAAACTATTCAAAAAATAATTTTTTCTGTCACAAATTTTAATTACGCCAGGGATTGCCTTTTCTATAGTAAATTTTGCAAAAAATAATTGTATAGTGTCGCAAATTTTAATTACGCCAGGGATTGCCTTTTCTATAGTAAATTTTGCAAAAAATAATTGTTTAGTGTCGCAAATTTTAATTACGCCAGGGATTGCCTTTTCTATAGTAAATTATTCAAAACTTCATTTTTTACTGTCTCAAATTTTAATTACGCCAGGGATTGCCTTTTCTATAGTAAATTATTCAAAAAATAATTTTTTACTGTCTCAAATTTTAATTACGCCAGGGTTTGCCTTTTCTATAGTAAATTTTGCAAAAAATAATTGTTTACTGTTGCAAATTTTAATTACGCCAGGGATTGCCTTTTCTATAGTAAATTATTCAAAAATTCATTTTTTACTGTCTCAACTTTTAATTACGCCAGGGATTGCCTTTTCTATAGTAAATTTTGCAAAAAATAATTTTTTACTGTTGCAAATTTTAATTACGCCAGGGATTGCCTTTTCTATAGTAAATTATTCAAAAAATGATTGTTTAGTGTCGCAAATTTTAATTACGCCAGGGATTGCCTTTTCTATAGTAAAATTTTGCAAAAAATAATTTTTTACTGTCTCAAATTTTAATTACGCCAGGGATTGCCTTTTCTATAGTAAATTTTGCAAAAAATAATTGTTTACTGTTGCAAATTTTAATTACGCCAGGGATTGCCTTTTCTATAGTAAATTTTGCAAAAAATAATTGTTTACTGTCGCAAATTTTAATTACGCCAGGGATTGCCTTTTCTATAGTAAATTTTGCAAAAAATAATTCTTTACTGTCTCAAATTTTAATTACGCCAGGGATTGCCTTTTCTATAGTAAATTTTGCAAGAAATAATTGTTTAGTGTCGCAAATTTTAATTACGCCAGGGATTGCCTTTTCTATAGTAAATTATTCAAAAAATAATTGTTTACTTTCGCAAATTTTAATTACGCCAGGGATTGCCTTTTCTATAGTAAATTATTTAAAAAGATAATTGTTTACTGTCGCAAATTCTAATTACGCCAGGGATTGCCTTTTCTATAGTAAATTATTCAAAAAATAATTGTTTAGTGTCGCAAATTTTAATTACGCCAGGGATTGCCTTTTCTATAGTAAATTTTGCAAAAAATAATTGTTTAGTGTCGCAAATTTTAATTACGCCAGGGATTGCCTTTTCTATAGTAAATTATTCAAAAATTCATTTTTTACTGTCTCAAATTTTAACTACGCCAGGGATTGCCTTTTCTATAGTAAATTATTCAAAAACTGTCGCAAATTTTAATTACGCCAGGGATTGCCTTTTCTATAGTAAATTTTGCAAAAAATAATTTTATACTGTCGCAAATTTTAATTACGCCAGGGATTGCCTTTTCTATAGTAAATTATTCAAAAAATAATTTTTTACTGTGTCAAATTTTAATTACGCCAGGGATTGCCTTCTCTATAGTAAATTATTCAAAAAATAATTTTTTACTGTTGCAAATTTTAATTACGCCAGGGATTGCCTTTTGTATAGTAAATTATTCAAAAAATAATTGTTTAGTGTCGCAAATTTTAATTACGCCAGGGATTGCCTTTTCTATAGTAAATTATTCAAAAAATAATTTTATACTGTCACAAATTTTAATTACGCCCAGGCATTGCCTTTTCTATAGTAAATTATTCAAAAAATAATTTTATACTGTCGCAAATTTTTAATTACGCCAGGGATTGCCTTTTCTATAGTAAATTATTCAAAAATTCATTTTATACCTGTCGCAAATTTTAATTACGCCAGGGATTGCCTTTTCTATAGTAAATTGTTCAAAAATTCATTTTATACTGTCTCAACTTTTAATTACGCCAGGGATTGCCTTTTCTATAGTAAATTGTGCAAAAAATAATTGTTTAGTGTCGCAATTTTTAATTACGCCAGGGATTGCCTTTTCTATAGTAAATTTTGCAAAAAATAATTGTTTAGTGTCGCAAATTTTAAATACGCCAGGGATTGCCTTTTCTATAGTAAATTATTCAAAAATTCATTTTTTACTGTCTCAAATTTTAATTACGCCAGGGATTGCCTTCTCTATAGTAAATTATTCAAAAAATAATTTTTTACTGTTGCAAATTTTAATTACGCCAGGGATTGCCTTTTGTATAGTAAATTATTCAAAAAATAATTGTTTAGTGTCGCAAATTTTAATTACGCCAGGGATTGCCTTTTCTATAGTAAATTATTCAAAAAAATAATTTTATACTGTCACAAATTTTAATTACGCCAGGCATTGCCTTTTCTATAGTAAATTATTCAAAAAATAATTTTATACTGTCGCAAATTTTAATTACGCCAGGATTGCCTTTTCTATAGTAAATTATTCAAAAATTCATTTTATACTGTCGCAAATTTTAATTACGCCAGGGATTGCCTTTTCTATAGTAAATTGTTTCAAAAATTCATTTTATACTGTCTCAACTTTTAATTACGCCAGGGATTGCCTTTTCTATAGTAAATTATTCAAAAATTCATTTTATACTGTCTCAAATTTTAATTACGCCAGGGATTGCCTTTTCTATAGTAAATTGTGCAAAAATAATTGTTTAGTGTCGCAAATTTTAATTACGCCAGGGATTGCCTTTTCTATAGTAAATTTTTGCAAAAAATAATTGTTTAGTGTCGCAAATTTTAAATACGCCAGGGATTGCCTTTTTCTATAGTAAAATTATTCAAAAATTCATTTTTTACTGTCGCAAATTTTAATTACGCCAGGGATTGCCTTTTCTATAGTAAATTATTCAAAAAATAATTGTTTAGTGTCGAAAATTTTAATTACGCCAGGGATTGCCTTTTCTATAGTAATTTTGCAAAAAATAATTTTTTTACTGTCTCAAATTTTAATTACGCCAGGGATTGCCTTTTCTATAGTAAATTTTGCAAAAAATAATTGTTTACTGTTGCAAATTTTAATTACGCCAGGGATTGCCTTTTCTATAGTAAATTTTGCAAAAAATAATTGTTTACTGTCGGCAAATTTTAATTACGCCAGGGATTGCCTTTACTATAGTAAATTTTGCAAAAAATAATTCTTTACTGTCTCAAAATTTTAATTACGCCAGGGATTGCCTTTTCTATAGTAAATTTTGCAAGAAATAATTGTTTAGTGTCGCAAATTTTAATTACGCCAGGGATTGCCTTTTCTATAGTAAATTATTCAAAAAATAATTGTTTACTTTCGCAAATTTTAATTACGCCAGGGATTGCCTTTTCTATAGTAAATTATTCAAAAAATAATTGTTTACTGTCGCAAATTCTAATTACGCCAGGGATTGCCTTTTCTATAGTAAATTATTCAAAAAATAATTGTTTTAGTGTCGCAAATTTTAATTACGCCAGGGATTGCCTTTTCTATAGTAAATTTTGCAAAAATAATTGTTTAGTGTCCGCAAATTTTAATTACGCCAGGGATTGCCTTTTCTATAGTAAATTATTCAAAAATTCATTTTTTACTGTCTCAAATTTTAATTACGCCAGGGATTGCCTTTTCTATAGTAAATTATTCAAAAAATAATTTTTTACTGTCGCAAATTTTAATTACGCCAGGGATTGCCTTTTCTATAGTAAATTTTGCAAAAAATAATTTTATACTGTCGCAAATTTTAATTACGCCAGGGATTGCCTTTTCTATAGTAAATTATTCAAAAAATAATTTTTTACTGTGTCAAATTTTAATTACGCCAGGGATTGCCTTTTCTATAGTAAATTGTGCAAAAAATAATTGTTTTAGTGTCGCAAATTTTAATTACGCCAGGGATTTGCCTTTTCTATAGTAAATTTTGCAAAAAATAATTGTTTAGTGTCGCAAATTTTAAATACGCCAGGGATTGCCTTTTCTATAGTAAATTATTCAAAAATTCATTTTTTACTGTCTCAAATTTTTAATTACGCCAGGGATTGCCTTCTCTGTAGTAAATTATTCAAAAAATAATTTTTTACTGTTGCAAATTTTAATTTACGCCAGGGATTGCCTTTTGTATAGTAAATTATTCAAAAAAATAATTGTTTAGTGTCGCAAATTTTAATTACGCCAGGGATTGCCTTTTCTATAGTAAATTATTCAAAAAATAATTTTTATACTGTCACAAATTTTAATTACGCCAGGGATTGCCTCTTCTATAGTAAATTATTCAAAAAATAATTGTTTACTGTCGCAAATTTTAATTACGCCAGGGATTGCCTTTTCTATAGTAAATTTTGCAAAAAATAATTGTTTACTGTTGCAAATTTTAATTACGCCAGGGATTGCCTTTTCTATAGTAAATTTTGCAAAAAATAATTTTTTTACTGTCGCAAATTTTAATTACGCCAGGGATTGCCTTTTCTATAGTAAATTATTCAAAAAATAATTTTTTACTGTTGCAAATTTTAATTACGCCAGGGATTGCCTTTTCTATAGTAAATTATTCAAAAAATAATTTTATACTGTCGCAAATTTTAATTACGCCAGGGATTGCCTTTTCTATAGTAAATTTTGCAAAAAATAATTTTTTACTGTCTCAAATTTTTAATTACGCCAGGGATTGCCCTTTTCTTTAGTAAATTTTGCAAAAAATAATTTTTTACTGTAGCAAATTTTAATTACGCCAGGGATTGCCTATTCTATAGTAAATTTTCAAAAAAATAATTGTTTAGTGTCGTAAATTTTAAATACGCCAGGGATTGCCTTTTCTATAGTAAATTATTCAAAAAATAATTTTATACTGTCGCAAATTTTAATTACGCCAGGGATTGCCTTTTCTATAGTAAATTATTCAAAAAATAATTTTTTACTGCCTCAAATTTTAATTACGCCAGGGATTGCCTTTTCTATAGTAAATTATTCAAAAAATAAGTTTATACTGTCTCAAATTTTAATTACGCCAGGGATTGCCTTTTCTATAGTAAATTATTCAAAAATTCATTTTTTCTGTCGCAAATTTTAATTACGCCAGGGATTGCCTTTTATATAGTAAATTATTCAAAAATTCATTTTATACTGTCTCAAATTTTAATTACGCCAGGGATTGCCTTTTCTATAGTAAATTATTCAAAAAATAATTGTTTAGTGTCGCAAATTTTAAATACGCCAGGGATTGCCTTTTCTATAGTAAATTTTGCAAAAAATAATTTTTTACTGTCTCAAATTTTAATTACGCCAGGGATTGCCTTTACTATAGTAAATTATTCAAAAAATAATTTTTTACTGTCGCAAATTTTATTTACGCCAGGGATTGCCTTTTCTATAGTAAATTTTTGCAAAAAATAATTGTTTAGTGTCGCAAATTATAATTACGCCAGGGATTGCCTTTTCTATAGTAAATTTTGCAAAAAATAATTGTTTACTGTCGCAAATTTTAATTACGCCAGGGATTGCCTTTTCTATAGTAAATTATTCAAAAAATAATTGTTTAGTGTCGCAAATTTTAATTACGCCAAGGATTGCCTTTTCTATAGTAAATTATTCAAAAATTCATTTTTTACTGTCTCAAATTTTAATTACGCCAGGGATTGCCTTTTCTATAGTAAATTATTCAAAAAATAATTTTTTACTGTCGCAAATTTTAATTACACCAGGGATTGCCTTTTCTATAGTAAATTTTGCAAAAAATAATTGTTTAGTGTCGCAAATTTTAATTACGCCAGGGATTGCCTTTTCTATAGTAAATTATTCAAAAATTAATTTTTTTCTGTCGAAAATTTTAATTACGCCAGGGATTGCCTTTTCTATAGTAAATTATTCAAAAAATAATTTTTTACTGTTGCAAATTTTAATTACGCCAGGGATTGCCTTTTCTATAGTAAATTTTGCAAAAAATAATTTTATACTGTCGCAAATTTTAATTACGCCAGGGATTGACTTTTGTATAGCAAATTTTGCAAAAAATATTTGTTTAGTGTCGCAAATTTTAATTACGCCAGGGATTGCCTTTTCTATTAAAATTTGAGACAGTAAAAAAAATAATTTTATACTGTCGCAAATTTTAATTACGCCAGGGATTGCCTTTTCTATAGTAAATTTTGCAAAAAAATAATTTTATACTGTCGCAAATTTTAATTACGCCAGGGATTGCCTTTTCTATAGTAAATTTTGCAAAAAATAATTGTTTAGTGTCGCAAATTTTAATTACGCCAGGGATTGCCTTTTCTATAGTAAATTTTGCAAAAAATAATTTTATACTGTCGCAAATTTTAATTACGCCAGGGATTGCCTTTTCTATAGTAAATTTTGCAAAAAATAATTGTTTAGTGTCGCAAATTTTAATTACGCCAGGGATTGCCTTTTCTATAGTAAATTTTGCAAAAAATAATTGTTTAGTGTCGCAAATTTTAATTACGCCAGGGATTGCCTTTTCTATAGTAAATTATTCAAAAAATAATTTTTTACTGTCTCAAATTTTAATTACGCCAGGGATTGCCTTTTCTATAGTAAATTATTCAAAAAAATAATTTTTTACTGTCTCAAATTTTAATTACGCCAGGGATTGCCTTTTCTATAGTAAATTATTCAAAAAATAATTTTTACTGCCTCAAATTTTAATTACGCCAGGGATTGCCTTTTCTATATTAAATTATTCAAAAAATCATTTTTTACTGTCGCAAATTTTAATTACGCCAGGGATTGCCTTTTCTATAGTAAATTATTCAAAAATTCATTTTTTACTGTTGCAAAATTTAATTACGCCAGGGATTGCCTTTTCTATAGTAAATTTTTCAAAAAATAATTGTTTAGTGTCGCAAATTTTAATTACGCCAGGGATTGCCTTTTCTATAGTAAATTATTCAAAAAATAATTGTTTACTGTCGCAAATTTTAATTACGCCAGGGATTGCCTTTTCTATAGTAAATTATTCAAAAAATAATTTTATACTGTCGCAAATTTTAATTACGCCAGGGATTGCCTTTTCTATAGTAAATTTTGCAAAAATAATTTTTTACTGTCTCAAATTTTAATTACGCCAGGGATTGCCTTTTCTATAGTAAATTTTGCAAAAAATAATTGTTTGCTGTTGCAAATTTTAATTACGCCAAGGATTGCCTTTTCTATAGTAAATTTTGCAAAAAATAATTTTTTACTGTCGCAAATTTTAATTACGCCAGGGATTGCCTTTTCTATAGTAAATTATTCAAAAAATAATTTTTTACTGTCGCAAAATTTAATTACGTCAGGGATTGCCTTTTTTTTTGGAAAATTATTCAAAAAATAATTTTATACTGTCGCAAATTTTAATTACGCCAGGGATTGCCTTTTCTATAGTAAATTATTCAAAAAATAATTTTATACTGTCGCAAATTTTAATTACGCCAGGGATTGCCTTTTCTATAGTAAATTTTGCAAAAAATAATTTTTTACTGTCTCAAATTTTAATTACGCCAGGGATTGCCTTTTCTATAGTAAATTTTGCAAAAAATAATTTTTTACTATCGCAAATTTTAATTACGCCATGGATTGCCTTTTCTATAGTAAATTTTGCAAAAAATAATTGTTTAGTGTCGCAAATTTTAATTACGCCAGGGATTGCCTTTTCTATAGTAAATTATTCAAAAAATAATTTTATACTGTCGCAAATTTTAATTACGCCAGGGATTGCCTTTTCTATAGTAAATTATTCAAAAAATAATTTTTTACTGTCTCAAATTTTAATTACGCCAGGGATTGCCTTTTCTATAGTAAATTATTCAAAAAATAATTTTATACTGTCTCAAATTTTAATTACGCCAGGGATTGCCTTTTCTATAGTAAATTATTCAAAAATTCATTTTTTCTGTCGCAAATTTTAATTACGCCAGGGATTGCCTTTTCTATAGTAAATTATTCAAAAATTCATTTTATACTGTCTCAAATTTTAATTACGCCAGGGATTGCCTTTTCTATAGTAAATTATTCAAAAAATAATTGTTTAGTTTCGCAAATTTTAAATACGCCAGGGATTGCCTTTTCTATAGTAAATTTTGCAAAAAATTATTTTTTACTGTCTCAAATTTTAATTACGCCAGGGATTGCCTTTTCTATAGTAAATTATTCAAAAAATAATTTTTTACTGTCGCAAATATTAATTACGCCAGGGATTACCTTTTCTATAGTAAATTTTGCAAAAAATAATTGTTTAGTGGCGCAAATTTTAATTACGCCAGGGATTGCCTTTTCTATAGTAAATTTTGCAAAAAATAATTGTTTACTGTCGCAAATTTTAATTACGCCAGGGATTGCCTTTTCTATAGTAAATTATTCAAAAAATAATTGTTTAGTGTCGCAAATTTTAATTACGCCAGGGATTGCCTTTTCTATAGTAAATTATTCAAAAAATAATTGTTTAGTGTCGCAAATTTTAAATACGCCAGGGATTGCCTTTTCTATAGTAAATTTTGCAAAAAATAATTTTTTACTGTCTCAAATTTTAATTACGCCAGGGATTGCCTTTTCTATAGTAAATTATTCAAAAAATAATTTTTTATTGTCGCAAATTTTAATTACGCCAGGGATTACCTTTTCTATAGTAAATTTTGCAAAAAATAATTGTTCAGTGTCGCAAATTTTAATTACGCCAGGGATTGCCTTTTCTATAGTAAATTTTGCAAAAAAAAATTGTTTACTCTCGCATATTTTAATTACGCCAGGGATTGCCTTTTCTATAGTAAATTATTCAAAAAATAATTGTTTAGTGTCGCAAATTTTAATTACGCCAGGAATTGCCTTTTCTATAGTAAATTATTCAAAAATTCATTTTTTACTGTCTCAAATTTTAATTACGCCAGGGATTGCCTTTTCTATAGTAAATTATTCAAAAAATAATTTTTTACTGTCGCAAATTTTAATTACGCCAAGGATTGCCTTTTCTATAGTAAATTTTGCAACAAATAATTATTTAGTGTCGCAAATTTTAATTACGCCAGGGATTGCCTTTTCTATAGTAAATTATTCAAAAATTAATTTTTTTCTGTCGCAAATTTTAATAACGCCAGGGATTGCCTTTTCTATAGTAAATTATTCAAAAAATAATTTTTTACTTTTGCAAATTTTAATTACGCCAGGGATTGCCTTTTCTATAGTAAATTTTGCAAAAAATAATTTTATATTGTCGCAAATTTTAATTACGCCAGGGATTGCCTTTTCTGTAGTAAATTTTGCAAAAAATAATTGTTTAGTGTCGCAAATTTTAATTACGCCAGGGATTGCCTTTTCTATAGTAAATTTTGCAAAAAATAATTTTTTACTGTCTCAAATTTTAATTACGCCAGGGATTGCCTTTTCTATAGTAAATTATTCAAAAAATAATTTTATACTGTCGCAAATTTTAATTACGCCAGGGATTGCCTTTTCTATAGTAAATTATTCAAAAAATAATTTTTTACTGTCTCAAATTTTAATTAGGCCAGGGATTGCCTTTTCTATAGTAAATTTTGCAAAAAATAATTGTTTAGTGTCGCAAATTTTAATTACGCCAGGGATTGCCTTTTCTATAGTAAATTATTCAAAAAATAATTTTTTACTGTCTCAAATTTTAATTACGCCAGGGATTGCCTTTTCTATAGTAAATTTTGCAAAAAATAAATGTTTAGTGTCGCAAATTTTAATTACGCCAGGGATTGCCTTTTCTATAGTAAATTTTGCAAAAATAATTGATTAGTGTCGCAAATTTTAATTACGCCAGGGATTGCCTTTTCTATAGTAAATTATTCAAAAAATAATTTTTTACTGTCTCAAATTTTAATTACGCCAGGGATTGCCTTTTCTATAGTAAATTATTCAAAAAATAATTTTTTACTGTCTCAAATTTTAATTACACCAGAGATTGCCTTTTCTATAGTAAATTATTCAAAAAATAATTTTTACTGTCTCAAATTTTAATTACGCCAGGGATTGCCTTTTCTATAGTAAATTTTGCAAAAAATAATTTTTTACTGTCGCACATTTTAATTACGCCAGGGATTGCCTTTTCTATAGTAAATTATTCAAAAATTCATTTTTTACTGTCACAAATTTTAATTACGCCAGGGATTGCCTTTTCTATAGTAAATTATTCAAAAATTCATTTTTTACTGTCTCAAATTTTAATTACGCCAGGGATTGCCTTTTCTATAGTAAATTTTGCAAAAAATAATTGTTTAGGGTCGCAAATTATAATTACGCCAGGGATTGCCTTTTCTATAGTAAATTATTCAAAAAATAATTGTTTAGTTTCGCAAATTTTAATTACGCCAGGGATTGCCTTTTCTATAGTAAATTATTCAAAAACTAATTGTTTAGTGTCGCAAATTTTAATTACGCCAGGGATTGCCTTTTCTATAGTAAATTATTCAAAAAATAATTGTTTAGTGTCGCAAATTTTAATTACGCCAGGGATTGCCTTTTCTATAGTAAATTTTGCGAAAACTAATTTTTTACTGTGGCAAATTTTAATTACGCCAGGGATTACCTTTTCTATAGTAAATTATTCAAAAAATAATTTTTTACTGTCGCAAATTTTAATTACGCCAGGGATTGCCTTTTCTATAGTAAATTTTGCAAAAAATAATCGTTTAGTGTGGCAAATTATAATTACGCCAGGGATTGCCTTTTCTATAGTAAATTTTGCAAAAAATAATTGTTTAGTGTCTCAAATTTTAATTACGCCAGGGATTGCCTTTTCTATAGTAAATTTTGCAAAAAATAATTGTTTAGTGATGCAAATTTTAATTACCCCAGGGATTGCCTCTTCTATAGTAAATTATTCAAAAAATAATATTTTACTGTCGCAAATTTTAATTACGCCAGGGATTGCCTTTTCTATAGTAAATTATTGAAAAATTAATTTTTTACTGTTGCAAATTTTAATTACGCCAGGGATTGCCTTTTCTATAGTAAATTATTCAAAAATTCATTTTTTACTGTCTCAAATTTTAATTACGCCAGGGATTGCCTTTTCTATAGTAAATTTTGCAAAAAATAATTGTTTAGTGTCGCAAATTTTAATTACGCCAGGGATTGCCTTTTCTATAGTAAATTTTGCAAAAACTAATTTTTTAGTTTCGCAAATTTTAATTACGCCAGGGATTGCCTTTTCTATAGTAAATTATTCAAAAAATAATTTTTTACTGTCGCAAATTTTAAATACGCCAGGAATTGCCTTTTTTATAGTAAATTTTGCAAAAAATAATTTTTTACTGTCGCAAATTATAATTACGCCAGGGATTGCCTTTTCTATAGTAAATTATTCAAAAAATAATTTTTTACTTTCGCAAATTATAATTACGCCAGGGATTGCCTTTTCTATAGTAAATTTTGCAAAAAATAATTTTTTAGTGTCTCAAATTTTAACTACGCCAGGGATTGCCTTTTCTATAGTAAATTTTGCAAAAAATAATTTTTTAGTGTCGCAAATTTTAATTACGCCAGGGATTGCCTTTTCTATAGTAAATTATTCAAAAAATAATTGTTTAGTTTCGCAAATTTTAATTACGCCAGGGATTGCCTTTTCTATAGTAAATTTTGCAAAAAATAATTGTTTAGTGTCGCAAATTTTAATTACGCCAGGGATTGCCTTTTCTATAGTAAATTTTGCAAAAAATAATTTTTTACTGTCTCAAATTTTAATTACGCCAGGGATTGCCTTTTCTATAGTAAATTATTCAAAAATTCATTTTTTACTGTCGCAAATTTTAATTACGCCAGGGATTGCCTTTTCTATAGTAAATTATTCAAAAATTCATTTTTTACTGTTGCAAATTTTAATTACGCCAGGGATTGCCTTTTCTATAGTAAATTATTCAAAAAATAATTTTATACTGTCGCAAATTTTAATTACGCCAGGGATTGCCTTTTGTATAGTAAATTATTCAAAAATTCATTTTTTACTGTCTCAAATTTTAATTACGCCAGGGATTGCCTTTTCTATAGTAAATTTTGCAAAAAATAATTGTTTAGTGTCGCAAATTTTAATTACGCCAGGGATTGCCTTTTCTATAGTAAATTATTCAAAAATTCATTTTTTACTGTCGCAAATTTTAATTACGCCAGGGATTGCCTTTTCTATAGTAAATTATTCAAAAATTCATTTTTTACTGTTGCAAATTTTAATTACGCCAGGGATTACCTTTTCTATAGTAAATTATTCAAAAAATAATTTTATACTGTCGCAAATTTTATTACGCCAGGGATTGCCTTTTCTATAGTAAATTTTGCAAAAAAATAATTTTTTACTGTCTCAAATTTTAATTACGCCAGGGATTGCCTTTTCTATAGTAAATTTTGCAAAAAATAATTGTTTAGTGTCGCAAATTTTAATTACGCCAGGGATTGCCTTTTCTATAGTAAATTTTGCAAAAAATAATTGTTTAGTGTCGCAAATTTTAATTACGCCAGGGATTGCCTTTTCTATAGTAAATTATTCAAAAAATAATTTTATACTGTCGCAAATTTTAATTACGCCAGGGATTGCCTTTTCTATAGTAAATTATTCAAAAAATAATTGTTTACTGTCGCAAATTTTAATTACGCCAGGGATTGCCTTTTCTATAGTAAATTATTCAAAAAATAATTGTTTACTGTCGCAAATTTTAATTACGCCAGGGATTGCCTTTTCTATAGTAAATTTTGCAAAAAATAATTGTTTACTGTTGCAAATTTTAATTACGCCAGGGATTGCCTTTTCTATAGTAAATTTTGCAAAAAATAATTTTTTACTGTCGCAAATTTTAATTACGCCAGGGATTGCCTTTTCTATAGTAAATTATTCAAAAAATAATTTTTCACTGTTGCAAATTTTAATTACGCCAGGGATTGCCTTTTCTATAGTAAATTATTCAAAAAATAATTTTATACTGTCGCAAATTTTAATTACGCCAGAGATTGCCTATTCTATAGTAAATTATTCAAAAATAATTTTATACTGTCGCAAATTTTAATTACGCCAGGGATTGCCTTTTCTATAGTAAATTTTGCAAAAAATAATTTTTTACTGTCTCAAATTTTAATTACGCCAGTGATTGCCTTTTCTATAGTAACTTTTGCAAAAAATAATTTTTTACTGTCGCAAATTTTAATTACGCCAGGGATTGCCTTTTCTATAGTAAATTTTGCAAAAAATAATTGTTTAGTGTCGCAAATTTTAAATACGCCAGGGATTGCCTTTTCTATAGTAAATTATTCAAAAAATAATTTTATACTGTCTCAAATTTTAATTACGCCAGGAATTGCCTTTTCTATAGTAAATTATTCAAAAATTCATTTTTTCTGTCGCAAATTTTAATTACGCCAGGGATTGCCTTTTCTATAGTAAATTTTGCAAAAAATAATTTTTTACTGTCGCAAATTTTAATTACGCCAGGGATTGCCTTTTCTATAGTAAATTATTCAAAAAATAATTTTTTACTGTTGCAAATTTTAATTACGGCAGGGATTGCCTTTTCTACAGTAAATTATTCAAAAAATAATTTTTTACTGTCTCAAATTTTAATTACGCCAGGGATTGCCTTTTCTATAGTAAATTATTCAAAAATTCATTTTTTACTGTTGCAAATTTTAATTACGCCAGGGATTACCTTTTCTATAGTAAATTATTCAAAAAATAATTTTATACTGTCGCAAATTTTAATTACGCCAGGGATTGCCTTTTCTATAGTAAATTATTCAAAAAATAATTTTATACTGTCGCAAATTTTAATTACGCCAGGGATTGCCTTTTCTATAGTAAATTATTCAAAAAATAATTGTTTACTGTCGCAAATTTTAATTACGCCAGGGATTGCCTTTTCTATAGTAAATTATTCAAAAAATAATTGTTTACTGTCGCAAATTTTAATTACGCCAGGGATTGCCTTTTCTATAGTAAATTTTGCAAAAAATAATTGTTTACTGTTGCAAATTTTAATTACGCCAGGGATTGCCTTTTCTATAGTAAATTTTGCAAAAAATAATTTTTTACTGTCGCAAATTTTAATTACGCCAGGGATTGCCTTTTCTATAGTAAAATTATTCAAAAAATAATTTTTCACTGTTGCAAATTTTAATTACGCCAGGGATTGCCTTTTCTATAGTAAATTATTCAAAAAATAATTTTATACTGTCGCAAATTTTAATTACGCCAGAGATTGCCTATTCTATAGTAAATTATTCAAAAAATAATTTTATACTGTCGCAAATTTTAATTACGCCAGGGATTGCCTTTTCTATAGTAAATTTTGCAAAAAATAATTTTTTACTGTCTCAAATTTTAATTACGCCAGTGATTGCCTTTTCTATAGTAACTTTTGCAAAAAATAATTTTTTACTGTCGCAAATTTTAATTACGCCAGGGATTGCCTTTTCTATAGTAAATTTTGCAAAAAATAATTGTTTAGTGTCGCAAATTTTAAATACGCCAGGGATTGCCTTTTCTATAGTAAATTATTCAAAAAATAATTTTATACTGTCTCAAATTTTAATTACGCCAGGAATTGCCTTTTCTATAGTAAATTATTCAAAAATTCATTTTTTCTGTCGCAAATTTTAATTACGCCAGGGATTGCCTTTTCTATAGTAAATTTTGCAAAAAATAATTTTTTACTGTCGCAAATTTTAATTACGCCAGGGATTGCCTTTTCTATAGTAAATTATTCAAAAAATAATTTTTTACTGTTGCAAATTTTAATTACGGCAGGGATTGCCTTTTCTACAGTAAATAATTCAAAAAATAATTTTTTACTGTCTCAAATTTTAATTACGCCAGGGATTGCCTTTTCTATAGTAAATTATTCAAAAAATAATTTTTTACTGTCGCAAATTTTAATTACGCCAGGGATTACCTTTTCTATAGTAAATTTTGCAAAAAATAATTGTTTAGTGTCGCAAATTTTAATTACGCCAGGGATTGCCTTTTCTATAGTAAATTTTGCAAAAAATAATTGTTTACTGTCGCAAATTTTAATTACGCCAGGGATTGCCTTTTCAATAGTAAATAATTCAAAAAATAATTGTTTAGTGTCGCAAATTTTAATTACGCCAGGGATTGCCTTTTCTATAGTAAATTATTCAAAAATTCATTTTTTACTGTCTCAAATTTTAATTACGCCAGGGATTGCCTTTTCTGTAGTAAATTATTCAAAAAATAATTTTTTACTGTCGCAAATTTTAATTACGCCAGGGATTGCCTTTTCTATAGTAAATTTTGCAAAAAATAATTGTTTAGTGTCGCAAATTTTAATTACGCCAGGGATTGCCTTTTCTATAGTAAATTATTCAAAAATTAATTTTTTTCTGTCTCAAATTTTAATTACGCCAGGAATTGCCTTTTCTATAGTAAATTTTGCAAAAAATAATTGTTTAGTGTCGCAAATTTTAATTACGCCAGGGATTGCCTTTTCTATAGTAAATTTTGCAAAAATAATTGTTTAGTGTCGCAAATTTTAATTACGCCAGGGATTGCCTTTTCTATAGTAAATTATTCAAAAATAATTTTTTACTGTCTCAAATTTTAATTACGCCAGGGATTGCCTTTTCTATAGTAAATTATTCAAAAAATAATTTTTTACTGTCTCAAATTTTAATTTCGCCAGAGATTGCCTTTTCTATAGTAAATTATTCAAAAAATAATTTTTACTGTCTCAAATTTTAATTACGCCAGGGATTGCCTTTTCTATAGTAAATTTTGCAAAAAATAATTTTTTACTGTCGCACATTTTAATTACGCCAGGGATTGCCTTTTCTATAGTAAATTATTCAAAAATTCATTTTTTACTGTCACAAATTTTAATTACGGCAGGGATTGCCTTTTCTATAGTAAATTATTCAAAAATTCATTTTTACTGTCTCAAATTTTAATTACGCCAGGGATTGCCTTTTCTATAGTAAATTTTGCAAAAAATAATTGTTTAGTGACGCAAATTTTAATTACGCCAGGGATTGCCTCTTCTATAGTAAATTATTCAAAAATAATCGTTTAGTGTGGCAAATTATAATTACGCCAGGGATTACCTTTTCTATAGTAAATTTTGCAAAAACTAATTTTTTACTGTGGCAAATTTTAATTACGCCAGGTATTACCTTTTCTATAGTAAATATTCAAAAAATAATTTTTTACTGTCGCAAATTTTAATTACGCCAGGGATTGCCTTTTCTATAGTAAATTATTCAAAAAATAATTGTTTAGTTTCGCAAATTTTAATTACGCCAGGGATTGCCTTTTCTATAGTAAATTATTCAAAAACTAATTGTTTAGTGTCGCAAATTTTAATTACGCCAGGGATTGCCTTTTCTATAGTAAATTATTCAAAAATAATTGTTTAGTGTCGCAAATTTTAATTACGCCAGGGATTGCCTTTTCTATAGTAAATTTTGCAAAAACTAATTTTTTACTGTGGCAAATTTTAATTACGCCAGGGATTACCTTTTCTATAGTAAATTATTCAAAAAATAATTTTTTACTGTCGCAAATTTTAATTACGCCAGGGATTGCCTTTTCTATAGTAAATTTTGCAAAAAATAATCGTTTAGTGTGGCAAATTATAATTACGCCAGGGATTGCCTTTTCTATAGTAAATTTTGCAAAAAAATAATTGTTTAGTGTCTCAAATTTTAATTACGCCAGGATTGCCTTTTCTATAGTAAATTTTGCAAAAAATAATGTTTAGTGACGCAAATTTTAATTACGCCAGGGATTGCCTCTTCTATAGTAAATTATTCAAAAAATAATATTTTACTGTCGCGAATTTTAATTACGCCAGGGATTGCCTTTTCTATAGTAAATTATTGAAAAAATTCATTTTTTACTGTTGCAAATTTTAATTACGCCAGGGATTGCCTTTTCTATAGTAAATTATTCAAAAATTCATTTTTTACTGTCTCAAATTTTAATTACGCCAGGGATTGCCTTTTCTATAGTAAATTTTGCAAAAAATAATTGTTTAGTGTCGCAAATTTTAATTACGCCAGGGATTGCCTTTTCTATAGTAAATTTTGCAAAAACTAATTTTTTAGTTTCGCAAATTTTAATTACGCCAGGGATTGCCTTTTCTATAGTAAATTATTCAAAAAATAATTTTTTACTGTCGCAAATTTTAAAATACGCCAGGGATTGCCTTTTCTATAGTAAATTTTGCAAAAAATAATTTTTTACTGTCGCAAATTATAATTACGCCAGGGATTGCCTTTTCTATAGTAAATTATTCAAAAAATAATTTTTTACTTTCGCAAATTTTAATTACGCCAGGGATTGCCTTTTCCATAGTAAATTATTCAAAAATTAATTTTTTTCTGTCGCAAATTTTAATTAGGCCAGGGATTGCCTTTCTATAGTAAATTATTCAAAAATAATTTTTTACTGTTGCAAATTTTAATTACGCCAGGGATTGCCTTTTCTATAGTAAATTTTGCAAAAAATAATTTTATATTGTCGCAAATTTTAATTACGCCAGGGATTGCCTTTTCTATAGCAAATTTTGCAAAAAATAATTGTTTAGTGTCGCACATTTTAATTACGCCAGGGATTGCCTTTTCTATTAAAATTTGAGATAGTAAAAAAATAATTTTATACTGTCGCAAATTTTAATTACGCCAGGGATTGCATTTTCTATAGTTAATTTTGCAAAAAATAATTTTATACTGTCGCAAATTTTAATTACGCCAGGGATTGCCTTTTCTATAGTAAATTTTGCAAAAAATAATTGTTTAGTGTCGCAAATTTTAATTACGCCAGGGATTGCCTTTTCTATAGTAAATTTTGCAAAAAATAATTTTTTACTGTCTCAAATTTTTAATTACGCCAGGGATTGCCTTTTCTATAGTAAATTATTCAAAAATAATTTTATACTGTCGCAAATTTTAATTACGGCAGGGATTGCCTTTTCTATAGTAAATTATTCAAAAAATAATTTTTTTACTGTCTCAAATTTTAATTAGGCCAGGGATTGCCTTTCCTATAGTAAATTTTGCAAAAAATAATTGTTTAGTGTCGCAAATTTTAATTACGCCAGGGATTGCCTTTTCTATAGTAAATTATTCAAAAAATAATTTTTTACTGTCTCAAATTTTAATTACGCCAGGGATTGCCTTTTCTATAGTAAATTTTGCAAAAAATAATTGTTTAGTGTCGCAAATTTTAATTACGCCAGGGATTGCCTTTTCTATAGTAAATTATTCAAAAATTCATTTTTTACTGTCGCAAATTTTAATTACGCCAGGGATTGCCTTTTCTATAGTAAATTATTCAAAAATTCATTTTTTACTGTTGCAAATTTTAATTACGCCAGGGATTGCCTTTTCTATAGTAAATTATTCAAAAAATAATTTTATACTGTCGCAAATTTTAATTACGCCAGGGATTGCCTTTTCTATAGTAAATTATTCAAAAAATAATTGTTTACTGTCGCAAATTTTAATTACGCCAGGGATTGCCTTTTCTATAGTAAATTTTGCAAAAAATAATTGTTTACTGTTGCAAATTTTAATTACGCCAGAGATTGCCTTTTCTATAGTAAATTTTGCAAAAAATAATTTTTTACTGTCGCAAATTTTAATTACGCCAGGGATTGCCTTTTCTATAGTAAATTATTCAAAAAATAATTTTTTACTGTTGCAAATTTTAATTACGCCAGGGATTGCCTTTTCTATAGTAAATTATTCCAAAAATAATTTTATACTGTCGCAAATTTTAATTACGCCAGAGATTGCCTATTCTATAGTAAATTATTCAAAAAATAATTTTATACTGTCGCAAATTTTAATTACGCCAGGGATTGCCCTTTCTATAGTAAATTTTGCAAAAAATAATTTTTTACTGTCTCAAATTTTAATTACGCCAGGGATTGCCTTTTCTATAGTAACTTTTGCAAAAAATAATTTTTTACTGTCGCAAATTTTAATTACGCCAGGGATTGCCTTTTCTATAGTAAATTTTGCAAAAAATAATTGTTTAGTGTCGCAAATTTTAAATACGCCAGGGATTGCCTTTTCTATAGTAAATTATTCAAAAAATAATTTTATACTGTCGCAAATTTTAATTACGCCAGGGATTGCCTTTTCTATAGTAAATTATGCAAAAAATAATTTTTTTACTGTCTCAAATTTTAATTACGCCAGGGATTGCCTTTTCTATAGTAAATTATTCAAAAAATAATTTTATACTGTCTCAAATTTTAATTACGCCAGGAATTGCCTTTTCTATAGCAAATTATTCAAAAATTCATTTTTTCTGTCGCAAATTTTAATTACGCCAGGATTGCCTTTTCTATAGTAAATTTTGCAAAAAATAATTTTTTACTGTCGCAAATTTTAATTACGCCAGGGATTGCCTTTTCTATAGTAAATTATTCAAAAAATAATTTTTTACTGTTGCAAATTTTAATTACGCCAGGGATTGCCTTTTCTATAGTAAATTATTCAAAAAATAATTTTTTACTGTCTCAAATTTTAATTACGCCAGGGATTGCCTTTTCTATAGTACATTATTCAAAAAATAATTTTTTACTGTCGCAAATTTTAATTACGCCAGGGATTACCTTTTCTATAGTAAATTTTGCAAAAAATAATTGTTTAGTGTCGCAAATTTTAATTACGCCAGGGATTGCCTTTTCTATAGTAAATTTTGCAAAAAATAATTGTTTACTGTCGCAAATTTTAATTACGCCAGGGATTGCCTTTTCAATAGTAAATTATTCAAAAAATAATTGTTTAGTGTCGCAAATTTTAATTACGCCAGGGATTGCCTTTTCTATAGTAAATTATTCAAAAATTCATTTTTTACTGTCTCAAATTTTAATTACGCCAGGGATTGCCTTTTCTATAGTAAATTATTCAAAAAATAATTTTTTACTGTCGCAAATTTTAATTACGCCAGGGATTGCCTTTTCTATAGTAAATTTTGCAAAAAATATTTGTTTAGTGTCGCAAATTTTAATTACGCCAGGGATTGCCTTTTCTATAGTAAATTATTCAAAAATTAATTTTTTTCTGTCGCAAATTTTAATTACGCCAGGGATTGCCTTTTCTATAGTAAATTATTCAAAAAATAATTTTTTACTGTTGCAAATTTTAATTACGCCAGGGATTGCCTTTTCTATAGTAAATTTTGCAAAAAATAATTTTATATTGTCGCAAATTTTAATTACGCCAGGGATTGCCTTTTCTATAGCAAATTTTGCAAAAAATAATTGTTTAGTGTCGCACATTTTAATTACGCCAGGGATTGCCTTTTCTATTAAAATTTGAGACAGTAAAAAAAATAATTTTATACTGTCGCAAATTTTAATTACGCCAGGGATTGCCTTTTCTATAGTTAATTTTGCAAAAAATAATTTTATACTGTCGCAAATTTTAATTATGCCAGGGATTGCCTTTTCTATAGTAAATTTTGCAAAAAATAATTGTTTAGTGTCGCAAATTTTAATTACGCCAGGGATTGCCTTTTCTATAGTAAATTTTGCAAAAAATAATTTTTTACTGTCTCAAATTTTAATTACGCCAGGGATTGCCTTTTCTATAGTAAATTATTCAAAAAATAATTTTATACTGTCGCAAATTTTAATTACGACAGGGATTGCCTTTTCTATAGTAAATTATTCAAAAAATAATTTTTTACTGTCTCAAATTTTAATTAGGCCAGAGATTGCCTTTTCTATAGTAAATTTTGCAAAAAATAATTGTTTAGTGTCGCAAATTTTAATTACGCCAGGGATTGCCTTTTCTATAGTAAATTATTCAAAAAATAATTTTTTACTGTCTCAAATTTTAATTACGCCAGGGATTGCCTTTTCTATAGTAAATTTTGCAAAAAATAATTGTTTAGTGTCGCAAATTTTAATAACGCCAGGAATTGCCTTTTCTATAGTAAATTTTGCAAAAAATAATTGTTTAGTGTCGCAAATTTTAATTACGCCAGGGATTGCCTTTTCTATAGTAAATTATTCAATAAATAATTTTTTTACTGTCTCAAATTTTAATTACGCCAGGGATTGCCTTTTCTATAGTAAATTATTCAATAAATAATTTTTTACTGTCTCAAATTTTAATTACGCCAGGGAATGCCTTTTCTATAGTAAATAATTCAAAAAATAATTTTTACTGTCACAAATTTTAATTACGCCAGGGATTGCCTTTTCTATAGTAAATTATTCAAAAAATCATTTTTTACTGTCGCAAATTTTAATTACGCCAGGGATTGCCTTTTCTATAGTAAATTATTCAAAAAATCATTTTTTACTGTCACAAATTTTAATTACGCCAGGGATTGCCTTTTCTATAGTAAATTATTCAAAAATTCATTTTTTACTGTCTCAAATTTTAATTACGCCAGGGATTGCCTTTTCTATAGTAAATTTTGCAAAAAATAATTGTTTAGTGTCGCAAATTATAATTACGCCAGGGATTGAAATTCTATAGTAAATTATTCAAAAAATAATTGTTTAGTGTCGCAAATTTTAATTACGCCAGGGGATTGCCTTTTCTATAGTAAATTATTCAAAAACTAATTGTTTAGTGTCGCAAATTTTAATTACGCCAGGGATTGCCTTTTCTATAGTAAATTATTCAAAAAATAATTGTTTAGTGTCGCAAATTTTAATTACGCCAGGGATTGCCTTTTCTATAGTAAATTTTGCAAAAACTAATATTTTACTGTCGCAAATTTTAATTACGCCAGGGATTGCCTTTTCTATAGTAAATTATTCAAAAAATAATTTTATACTGTCGCAAATTTTAATTACGCCAGGGATTGCCTTTTCTATAGTAAATTTTGCAAAAAATAATCGTTTAGTGTGGCAAATTATAATTACGCCAGGGATTGCCTTTTCTATAGTAAATTTTGCAAAAAATAATTGTTTAGTGTCTCAAATTTTAATTACGCCAGGGATTGCCTTTTCTATAGTAAATTTTGCAAAAAATAATTGTTTAGTGGCGCAAATTTTAATTACGCCAGGGATTGCCTTTTCTATAGTAAATTATTCAAAAAATAATTTTTTACTGTCGCAAATTTTAATTACGCCAGGGATTGCCTTTTCTATAGTAAATTATTCAAAAATTCATTTTTTACTGTCGCAAATTTTAATTACGCCAGGGATTGCCTTTTCTATAGTAAATTATTCAAAAATTCATTTTTTACTGTCTCAAATTTTAATTACGCCAGGGATTGCCTTTTCTATAGTAAATTTTGCAAAAAATAATTGTTTAGTGTCGCAAATTTTAATTACGCCAGGGATTGCCTTTTCTATAGTAAATTTTGCAAAAACTAATTTTTTAGTATCGCAAATTTTAATTACGCCAGGGATTGCCTTTTCTATAGTAAATTATTCAAAAAATAATTTTTTACTGTCGCAAATTTTAAATACGCCAGGGATTGCCTTTTCTATAGTAAATTTTGCAAAAAATAATTTTTTACTGTCGCAAATTATAATTACGCCAGGGATTGCCTTTTCTATAGTAAATTATTCAAAAAATAATTTTTTGCTGTCGCAAATTATAATTACGCCAGGGATTGCCTTTTCTATAGTAAATTTTGCAAAAAATAATTGTTTAGTGTCTCAAATTTTAATTACGCCAGGGATTGCCTTTTCTATAGTAAATTTTGCAAAAAATAATTGTTTAGTGTCGCAAATTTTAATTACGCCAGGGATTGCCTTTTCTATAGTAAATTATTCAAAAAATAATTTTTTACTGTTGCAAATTTTAATTACGCCAGGGATTGCCTTTTCTATAGTAAATTATTCAAAAAATAATTTTATACTGTCGCAAATTTTAATTACGCCAGAGATTGCCTATTCTATAGTAAATTATTCAAAAAATAATTTTATACTGTCGCAAATTTTAATTACGCCAGGGATTGCCTTTTCTATAGTAAATTTTGCAAAAAATAATTTTTTACTGTCTCAAATTTTAACTACGCCAGGGATTGCCTTTTCTATAGTAAATTTTGCAAAAAATAATTGTTTAGTGTCGCAAATTTTAATTACGCCAGGGATTGCCTTTTCTATAGTAAATTATTCAAAAAATAATTTTTTACTGTCTCAAATTTTAATTACGCCAGGGATTGCCTTTTCTATAGTAAATTATTCAAAAAATAATTTTTTACTGTCTCAAATTTTAATTATGCCAGGGAATGCCTTTTCTATAGAAAATTATTCAAAAAATAATTTTTACTGTCTCAAATTTTAATTACGCCAGGGATTGCCTTTTCTATAGTAAATTATTCAAAAAATCATTTTTTACTGTCGCAAATTTTAATTACGCCAGGGATTGCCTTTTCTATAGTAAATTATTCAAAAATTCATTTTTTACTGTCACAAATTTTAATTACGCCAGGGATTGCCTTTTCTATAGTAAATTATTCAAAAATTCATTTTTACTGTCTCAAATTTTAATTACGCCAGGGATTGCCTTTTCTATAGTAAATTTTGCAAAAAATAATTGTTTAGTGTCGCAAATTATAATTACGCCAGGGATTGAAATTCTATAGTAAATTATTCAAAAAATAATTGTTTAGTGTCGCAAATTTTCATTACGCCAGGGATTGCCTTTTCTATAGTAAATTATTCAAAAACTAATTGTTTAGTGTCGCAAATTTTAATTACGCCAGGGATTGCCTTTTCTATAGTAAATTATTCAAAAAATAATTGTTTAGTGTCGCAAATTTTAATTACGCCAGGGATTGCCTTTTCTATAGTAAATTTTGCAAAAACTAATTTTTTACTGTCGCAAATTTTAATTACGCCAGGGATTGCCTTTTCTATAGTAAATTATTCAAAAAATAATTTTTTACTGTCGCAAATTTTAATTACGCCAGGGATTGCCTTTTCTATATTAAATTTTGCAAAAAAGAATCGTTTAGTGTGGCAAATTATAATTACGCCAGGGATTGCCTTTTCTATAGTAAATTTTGCAAAAAAAATTGTTTAGTGTCTCAAATTTTAATTACGCCAGGGATTGCCTTTTCTATAGTAAATTTTGCAAAAAATAATTGTTTAGTGACGCAAATTTTAATTACGCCAGGGATTGCCTTTTCTATAGTAAATTATTCAAAAAATAATTTTTTACTGTCGCAAATTTTAATTACACCAGGGATTGCCTTTTCTATAGTAAATTATTCAAAAATTCATTTTTTACTCTCGCAAATTTTAATTACGCCAGGGATTGCCTTTTCTATAGTAAATTATTCAAAAATTCATTTTTTACTGTCTCAAATTTTAATTACGCCAGGGATTGACTTTTCTATAGTAAATTTTGCAAAACATAATTGTTTAGTGTCGCAAATCTTAATTACGCCAGGGATTGCCTTTTCTATAGTAAATTTTGCAAAAACTAATTTTTTAGTGTCGCAAATTTTAATTACGCCAGGGATTGCCTTTTCTATAGTAAATTATTCAAAAAATAATTTTTTACTGTTGCAAATTTTAAATACGCCAGGGATTGCCTTTTCTATAGTAAATGTTGCAAAAAATAATTTGTTACTGTCGCAAATTATAATTACGCCAGGGATTGCCTTTTCTGTAGTAAATTATCAAAAAAATAATTTTTTACTGTCGCAAATTATAATTACGCCTTTTCTATAGTAAATTTTGCAAAAAATAATTGTTTAGTGTCTCAAATTTTAATTACGCCAGGGATTGCCTTTTCTATAGTAAATTTTGCAAAAAATAATTGTTTAGTGTCGCAAATTTTAATTACGCCAGGGATTGCCTTTTCTATAGTAAATTATTCAAAAAATAATTGTTTAGTGTCGCAAATTTTAATTACGCCAGGGATTGCCTTTTCTATAGTAAATTATTCAAAAAATAATTGTTTACTGTCGCAAATTTTAATTACGCCAGGGATTGCCTTTTCTATAGTAAATTATTCAAAAAATAATTGTTTACTGTCGCAAATTTTAATTACGCCAGGGATTGCCTTTTCTATAGTAAATTTTGCAAAAAATAATTGTTTACTGTTGCAAATTTTAATTACGCCAGGGATTGCCTTTTCTATAGTAAATTTTGCAAAAAATAATTTTTTACTGTCGCAAATTTTAATTACGCAGGGATTGCCTAGTTAGTAAATTATTCAAAAAATAATTTTTTACTGTTGCAAATTTTAATTACGCCAGGGATTGCCTTTTCTATAGTAAATTAATCAAAAAATAATTTTATACTGTCGCAAATTTTAATTACGCCAGAGATTTCCTATTCTATAGTAAATTATTCAAAAAATAATTTTATACTGTCGCAAATTTTAATTACGCCAGGGATTGCCTTTTCTATAGTAAATTTTGCAAAAAATAATTTTTTACTGTCTCAAATTTTAATTACGCCAGGGATTGCCTTTTCTATAGTAACATTTGCAAAAAATAATTTTTTTACTGTCGCAAATTTTAATTACGCCAGGGATTGCCTTTTCTATAGTAAATTTTGCAAAAAATAATTGTTTAGTGTCGCAAATTTTAAATACGCCACGGATTGCCTTTTCTATAGTAAATTATTCAAAAAATAATTTTATACTGTCGCAAATTTTAATTACGCCAGGGATTGCCTTTTCTATAGTAAATTATTCAAAAAATAATTTTTTACTGTCTCAAATTTTAATTACGCCAGGGATTGCCTTTTCTATAGTAAATTATTCAAAAAATAATTTTATACTGTCTCAAATTTTAATTACGCCCGGGATTGCCTTTTCTATAGTAAATTATTCAAAAATTCATTTTTTCTGTCGCAAATTTTAATTACGCCAGGGATTGCCTTTTCTATAGTAAATTATTCAAAAATTCATTTTATACTGTCTCAAATTTTAATTACGCCAGGGATTGCCTTTTCTATAGTAAATTATTCAAAAAATAATTGTTTAGTGTCGCAAATTTTAAATACGCCAGGGATTGCCTTTTCTATAGTAAATTTTGCAAAAAATAATTTTTTACTGTCTCAAATTTTAATTACGCCAGGGATTGCCTTTTCTATAGTAAATTATTCAAAAAATAATTTTTTACTGTCGCAAATTTTAATTACGCCAGGGATTACCTTTCTATAGTAAATTTTGCAAAAAATAATTTTTTAGTGTCGCAAATTTTAATTACGCCAGGGATTGCCTTTCCTATAGTAAATTTTGCAAAAAATAATTGTTTACTGTCGCATATTTTAATTACGCCAGGGATTGCCTTTTCAATAGTAAATTATTCAAAAAATAATTGTTTAGTGTCGCAAATTTTAATTACGCCAGGGATTGCCTTTTCTATAGTAAATTATTCAAAAATTCATTTTTTACTGTCTCAAATTTTAATTACGCCAGGGATTGCCTTTTCTATAGTAAATTATTCAAAAAATAATTTTTTACTGTTGCAAATTTTAACTACGCCAGGGATTGCCTTTTCTATAGTAAATTTTGCAAAAAATAATTGTTTAGTGTCGCAAATTTTAATTACGCCAGGGATTGCCTTTTCTATAGTAAATTATTCAAAAATTAATTTTTTTCTGTCGCAAATTTTAATTACGCCAGGGATTGCCTTTTCTATAGTAAATTATTCAAAAAATAATTTTTTACTGTTGCAAATTTTAATTACGCCAGGGATTGCCTTTTCTATAGTAAATTTTGCAAAAAATAATTTTATATTGTCGCAAATTTTAATTACGCCAGTAAATTTTGCAAAAAATAATTTTTTAGTGTCGCAAATTTTAATTACGCCAGGGATTGCCTTTCCTATAGTAAATTTTGCAAAAAATTATTGTTTACTGTCGCATATTTTAATTACGCCAGGGATTGCCTTTTCAATAGTAAATTATTCAAAAAATAATTGTTTAGTGTCGCAAATTTTAATTACGCCAGGGATTGCCTTTTCTATAGTAAATTATTCAAAAATTCATTTTTTACTGTCTCAAATTTTAATTACGCCAGGGATTGCCTTTTCTATAGTAAATTATTCAAAAAATAATTTTTTACTGTTGCAAATTTTAACTACGCCAGGGATTGCCTTTTCTATAGCAAATTTTGCAAAAAATAATTGTTTAGTGTCGCAAATTTCAATTACGCCAGGGATTGCCTTTTCTATTAAAATTTGAGACAGTAAAAAAAATAATTTTATACTGTCGCAAATTTTAATTAAGCCAGGGATTTCCTTGTCTATAGTAAAGTTTGCAAAAAATAATTTTATACTGTCGCAAATTTTAATTACGCCAGGGATTGCCTTTTCTATAGTAAATTTTGCAAAAAATAATTGTTTAGTGTCGCAAATTTTAATTACGCCAGGGATTGCCTTTTCTATAGTAAATTTTGCAAAAAATAATTTTTTACTGTCGCAAATTTTAAATACGCCAGGGATTGCCTTTTCTATAGTAAATTTTGCAAAAAATAATTTTTACTGTCGCAAATTATAATTACGCCAGGGATTGCCTTTTCTATAGTAAATCATTCAAAAAATAGTTTTTTGCTGTCGCAAATTATAATTACGCCAGGGATTGCCTTTTCTATAGTAAATTTTGCAAAAAATAATTGTTTAGTGTCTCAAATTTTAATTACGCCAGGGATTGCCTTTTCTATAGTAAATTTTGCAAAAAATAATTGTTTAGTGTCGCAAATTTTAATTACGCCAGGGATTGCCTTTTCTATAGTAAATTATTCAAAAAATAATTTTTTACTGTTGCAAATTTTAATTACGCCAGGGATTGCCTTTTCTATAGTAAATTATTCAAAAAATAATTTTATACTGTCGCAAATTTTAATTACGCCAGAGATTGCCTATTCTATAGTAAATTATTCAAAAAATAATTTTATACTGTCGCAAATTTTAATTACGCCAAGGATTGCCTTTTCTATAGTAAATTTTGCAAAAAATAATTTTTTACTGTCTCAAATTTTAATTACGCCAGGGATTGCCTTTTCTATAGTAAATTTTGCAAAAAATAATTGTTTAGTGTCGCAAATTTTAATTACGCCAGGGATTGCCTTTTCTATAGTAAATTATTCAAAAAATAATTTTTTACTGTCTCAAATTTTAATTACGCCAGGGATTGCCTTTTCTATAGTAAATTATTCAAAAAATAATTTTTTACTGTCTCAAATTTAATTATGCCAGGGAATGCCTTTTCTATAGAAAATTATTCAAAAAATAATTTTTACTGTCTCAAATTTTAATTACGCCAGGGATTGCCTTTTCTATAGTAAATTATTCAAAAAATCATTTTTTACTGTCGCAAATTTTAATTACGCCAGGGATTGCCTTTTCTATAGTAAATTATTCAAAAATTCATTTTTTACTGTCACAAATTTTAATTACGCCAGGGATTGCCTTTTCTATAGTAAATTATTCAAAAATTCATTTTTTACTGTCTCAAATTTTAATTACGCCAGGGATTGCCTTTTCTATAGTAAATTTTGCAAAAATAATTGTTTAGTGTCGCAAATTATAATTACGCCAGGGATTGAAATTCTGTAGTAAATTATTCAAAAAATAATTGTTTAGTGTCGCAAATTTTCATTACGCCAGGGATTGCCTTTTCTATAGTAAATTATTCAAAAACTAATTGTTTAGTGTCGCAAATTTTAATTACGCCAGGGATTGCCTTTCTATGGTAAATTATTCAAAAAATAATTGTTTAGTGTCGCAAATTTTAATTACGCCAGGGATTGCCTTTTCTATAGTAAATTTTGCAAAAACTAATTTTTTACTGTCGCAAATTTTAATTACGCCAGGGATTGCCTTTTCTATAGTAAATTATTCAAAAAATAATTTTTTACTGTCGCAAATTTTAATTACGCCAGGGATTGCCTTTTCTATATTAAATTTTGCAAAAAAGAATCGTTTAGTGTGGCAAATTATAATTACGCCAGGGATTGCCTTTTCTATAGTAAATTTTGCAAAAAAAATTGTTTAGTGTCTCAAATTTTAATTACGCCAGGGATTGCCTTTTCTATAGTAAATTTTGCAAAAAATAATTGTTTAGTGACGCAAATTTTAATTACGCCAGGGATTGCCTTTTCTATAGTAAATTATTCAAAAAATAATTTTTTACTGTCGCAAATTTTAATTACACCAGGGATTGCCTTTTCTATAGTAAATTATTCAAAAATTCATTTTTTACTGTCGCAAATTTTAATTACGCCAGGGATTGCCTTTTCTATAGTAAATTATTCAAAAATTCATTTTTTACTGTCTCAAATTTTAATTACGCCAGGGATTGCCTTTTCTATAGTAAATTTTGCAAACATAATTGTTTAGTGTCGCAAATCTTAATTACGCCAGGGATTGCCTTTTCTATAGTAAATTTTGCAAAAACTAATATTTTAGTGTCGCAAATTTTAATTACGCCAGGGATTGCCTTTTCTATAGTAAATTATTCAAAAAATAATTTTTTACTGTTGCAAATTTTAAATACGCCAGGATTGCCTTTTCTATAGTAAATGTTGCAAAAAATAATTTGTTACTGTCGCAAATTATAATTACGCCAGGGATTGCCTTTTCTATAGTAAATTATCCAAAAAATTATTTTTTACTGTCGCAAATTATAATTACGCCTTTTCTATAGTAAATTTTGCAAAAAATAATTGTTTAGTGTCTCAAATTTTAATTACGCCAGGGATTGCCTTTTCTATAGTAAATTTTGCAAAAAATAATTGTTTAGTGTCGCAAATTTTAATTACGCCAGGGATTGCCTTTTCTATAGTAAATTATTCAAAAAATAATTGTTTAGTGTCGCAAATTTTAATTACGCCAGGGATTGCCTTTTCTATAGTAAATTATTCAAAAAATAATTGTTTACTGTCGCAAATTTTAATTACGCCAGGGATTGCCTTTTCTATAGTAAATTATTCAAAAATAATTGTTTACTGTCGCAAATTTTAATTACGCCAGGGATTGCCTTTTCTATAGTAAATTTTGCAAAAAATAATTGTTTACTGTTGCAAATTTTAATTACGCCAGGGATTGCCTTTTCTAGAGTAAATTTTGCAAAAAATAATTTTTTACTGTCGCAAATTTTAATTACGCCAGGGATTGCCTAGTTAGTAAATTATTCAAAAAATAATTTTTTACTGTTGCAAATTTTAATTACGCCAGGGATTGCCTTTTCTATAGTAAATTATTCAAAAAATAATTTTATACTGTCGCAAATTTTAATTACGCCAGAGATTTCCTATTCTATAGTAAATTATTCAAAAAATAATTTTATACTGTCGCAAATTTTAACTACGCCAGGGATTGCCTTTTCTATAGTAAATTTTGCAAAAAATAATTTTTTACTGTCTCAAATTTTAATTACGCCAGGGATTGCCTTTTCTATAGTAACATTTGCAAAAAATAATTTTTTACTGTCGCAAATTTTAATTACGCCAGGGATTGCCTTTTCTATAGTAAATTTTGCAAAAAATAATTGTTTAGTGTCGCAAATTTTAAATACGCCAGGGATTGCCTTTTCTATAGTAAATTATTCAAAAAATAATTTTATACTGTCGCAAATTTTAATTACGCCAGGGATTGCCTTTTCTATAGTAAATTATTCAAAAAATAATTTTTTACTGTCTCAAATTTTAATTACGCCAGGGATTGCCTTTTTCTATAGTAAATTATTCAAAAAATAATTTTATACTGTCTCAAATTTTAATTACGCCCGGGATTGCCTTTTCTATAGTAAATTATTCAAAAATTCATTTTTTCTGTCGCAAATTTTAATTACGCCAGGGATTGCCTTTTCTATAGTAAATTATTCAAAAATTCATTTATACTGTCCTCAAATTTTAATTACGCCAGGGATTGCCTTTTCTATAGTAAATTATTCAAAAAATAATTGTTTAGTGTCGCAAATTTTAAATACGCCAGGGATTGCCTTTTC